>PVIH01007252.1:0-102325 GCA_004025045.1 Sigmodon hispidus | reverse complement strand
GACCTTGAATAAGGATATATAGGGAAAGCTGAACACAAAGAAAATATATGTGTAGCAATCTTATTTGTATTTCTACCCTTGATAAGCCATGCTTATGATTCTTATCCTCTGTATAGTTATTGTTAACTCTTCTGCATTTTAAATTCTTTTTACTGTTTTTTTTGATAAATACAAAATAAAGAAAAAAAAAGAAAAAAAAAACAAGCTTAAAGTTGCTATACGAAGTCTATATGAAGAAAAATCATGAACTCAAATAAACACATCAAGGACAAAATAAGAAAAAAAAAGAACCCAACTTAGGCCAAAGATGGTAGAATATCAATGCAGAAGTAAATATTAGAAAACTATAAAAGATCAACAAAACCAAATTGTCTTTTTTGAAAAACATAAGTCACCCAACTTCTTTAGACTGACAGATAAGAGATTATGGTCTAAATCACTGAACCTAAATCACAGGCAGGCCTGCTAAGAAAAGTAGTACAATGAATGTCAGGTTTGACAAAGCAGGAAACTTCTGTTTCTCCAAGATCCAACCCTATTATTGCCCTATAAAATATGAGCAAAACATTTAAGCAAATCACACAGAGGGCATCTAGAATCAATTTTTACTTTTCCAGACTTTACCTTCCTCATAACTCAAGGTCAAAGAAGCTATAGTCTATGTACACAGGTATATGTGGTCTATCATTTTCATAGTGACTATGAACTTCACATCAAATGTGTCAACTGGTTGACCTGTTCACAGAAGAAAGATTTTTGCCGCAGACTTTAGTGAATCCTATAAACTGTGAGGCCAGAGGTGTGTCTATTTCCTATCATGACGCTGAATTCTATGTAAGATGATCAACAAGCAATGTTTCTGAAGATGCCCTTTCATTGAAGTACTCAAAACAGCCATTACACATGAGAAAGACTGTAATAATATGTTTCTGGCCTGTACTAGCTCCAAGATCTGGACCAGCAGTCACAAAGTCCCAAAGAAACACACATAAGCTTACATTAATTTCATGCTGATCAGCCTATGGCTCAGTCATATAATTTGCTAACTCTTAATTTTTAAACTAACCCATGATTCTTATCTTGTTTAGCCATGCGGCTTGGTGCCTTTTCTCAGAGTAGCAAGGCTGTCTTCTTTCCTCTGCATCTGCTGGCATCTCTCCTCTCTCTCTTCTGGCCTCTCTGCCTGACTCTTCCTCTTCCCCTTCCCAAAGTTTTCTTAGTCTGGAAGCCAGGCCCACACTTCCTGTCTGCCTTCTGGTCAATCAGCTTTTTATTAAACCAGTAGAAGGGGCAAATATTTACAATATACTAGAACGTAGTCCCGCAGCAAAGGACCTCCACAAAACGGCATGAGCTGCAGCACAAGACCAAAAGTCTGCGTTGCAAATTTCAATGCATCACCACTAGCATGTACAGGCAGAGTTCCCAAGAGTTTAGCTTATCATTAATCATTGTTCATAATTATTGTCAGTTAACCTGCCCAAACCCCAAGCAAAGCCACCAGCCTATAAAACATGTTGTCTCAACTCATAATGAATTGTCTATCTTCCAGTAACAAAATCTATGGCTGATTTTTGTTGTTGTTGTTTTGTTTTGTTTTGTTTTTACACTTTGCCAGTGTTCTTTCATAGAAACACTGAATGATCTCATGACCTTTTACTGTGTTTAGAAACACAGAAGCAGAATTCCATACAGAAAGTTGTTAGCTGCCATGTGGATGCTGGGAATTGAACTCAGGTCCTCCAGAAGAACAGTCAGTGCTCTTAACCACTGAGCCATCTCTCCAGCCCCCAGATGTCTTAAACAAATGACTAAAGTCTAACTCCTGAAGAGCCCTGGTGCCTCGGCCCAAATGGCTGCTCTTGGGAAAGATGACTGGTGTTATAAAATTACTACCTGACAAGACAGTGAGCTGCCAGCCTACATTCTCTTCCAATGTAAATACCACACAGATGACCCAAGGCCAGGTCAGATAACTCCTCTGAAGTGTCATAAAAAGGGTCATTCCCCATTGGGGTTACAGTTTGTTCTCTCTCCTCCCTCCCCACCTTCTCTTTCTCTTTTTCCCCTCCTTCCCTACCTTTCTCTGCTTGTTTCTGCCTACAGTGTATATTCTTTAATAAAACATTTCTATCAGTAAAAAAAAAAGAAGAAGAAGAAGAAGCAGAATTCCAGAACCAGTCACATCCTTCGAGTACTTTTCAAAGAGTACTTAGAAGTAGGTGTTGCTGTGATATTTCAAGGTTGGCCATTGGGCCAGGCTTAGCCCACATCACATCCTGCCCTTTGTCAGCTAGGGTACAGGTGGTTTTGAAAGAATCCAAGGGGGAAAAAAAACCCAAAAAGCCTTTGATTGTTATAGTACCCAATACTCTGTACTAGAGTTAAAAACAGGCCTAGTTCCTCTTACTCTACGAACACAGTGGGTTTTTTCCTAACTTTATAAAAATTAAAAACAGGCCTAGTTCCTCTTACTCTACAAACACAGTGGGTTTTTTTCCTAACTTTATAAAAATCTATGATTTCCATCTTATTCAATGCATTACTTGAAGAAACTGCTATTCTATTATTTAAGCATTCACAAGAAAAACAAGCAAACAGCAACCACAAACCCTACATGCCTTTCCCCTCATCCTTTTCAGTATGTTACAATATTGTGGATATTCTTTAATAACTTCTAGAAAAGGCAATTGTCCTAATTATTTGTATGTGTGTGTGAGTTTGACATAAGCTAGAGTCATTTGAGAGGAAGGAACCTCAATTGAGGTAATAGTCTCACCAGACTGACCTTTGGGCAAGCCTGTGGAGCGTTTTCTTTTTTTTTTTTTTAATTTTTTATTATGAATAAAGTCACACATTCTATCTGTGTATATCCTTATTCAAGGTCCCTTCCCCCTCCCACCCCCCCCAGTCACTCTCTCTTCTCCACATCTCCCCATCTCTTCCCCAGAAAGGGCAGGAGGTCCCAAGGTCCCAATATTGCTCAGTTCAGCCTCTACTTCTTCTGGCAGATCCAGTTTCCTCACCCCAACATCAAGACTGAGTCAGGTGTTCCTCTAGAGGGAGTGGCATCCAAGGTACCACTCCCAGGTGTTTCAGATCTCAAGCTCTCCAGTGGTTGTGGTTTGCAGCTTGGACATGCTTTGCTTTTTGCCTTTTTGTTTAGAGTCCACTAATGAGTGAGTACATCCCCTGCTTATCTTTCTGGGTTTGAGATACCTCACTCAGGAGAATATTCTCCAAATCCATCCATTTGCCTGCAAATTGTAGGATATCATTTTTTCTTACTTACTGCTGAGTAGTACTCCATTATGTAGGGGTACCACAGTTTCTTAATCCATTCTTCAGTTGAGGCGCATCTAGGTTGTTTCCAGGTTCTTGCTATTACAAATAATGCTGCTATGATCATAGTTGAGCTATTGCCTTTGGAGTGCAACTGTGTGTCTTTAGGGTATACACCCAGAAGTGGTATTGCTGGATCCTTGGAGAGAATGATTCCCAGTTTTCTGAGAAACCGCCATAGTGCATTCCAGAGTGGCTGAGCAAGCTTACACTCCCACCAACAATGGAGGAGTGTTTCCTTTGCTCCACATCCTCTCCAGTATAGGCTGTCATCGGTGCCTTCTGCGGAGCTTTTTCATGAGGAATGGTTGATGTGGAAGGGCCAGCCCACTGTGGGCAGTAGCAGCCCTTGGCAGGTGCTGGCTTGTATTAGGAAGCAGGCTAAGCAAACCAGTAAGCAGCGACCCTCTTTGGTCTCTGCTTTAGCTTTTGCCATGAGTCCTTGCCCTGACCTTTGTCTGCGATGGAGTGTCACTGGGAATGCTAAGCTAAAACAAACCCGTCCTCACATTGTTTCTGTGTCTTGGTGTTTATCACAGCAGTAGAAACCTTCACTGAGGCAGCAATCCTTAGCATAAAGAAAAAGACAAAGTTCCATAGATAGTTGTGTAGCTCACCCTCCTTAGAAACAGATTCACCACATAAATACATTGTCCAAGGTGGCAGTGTCAGACTCAATTATAACATTTTCCTATTATCCCACTCAGATTCTAAAATTGAACTTCTTAAAAACTTTTCAATTTTGGGAGACTTGCACATTTTTTCTTCTCCTGAAAACACTCATGATGATGTCATTTGAATGTATCCTTATAGGGGAAAAAGAACATTTTTTTTAATGTAGGAATTAATGGTAGCTAACAATTAGCTATTCATTGTCATGTGACCTTCATTTGACCTTGAAGTGACACTTTTTTGATGTGAGGACATCAAGATGATAGCACAGCAGAAGCTGCCAAATGAAAAATTTGCTGCAATGAGCTTTTTATGAAATATTGAGGCTAAGCAGAGAAACAGTTCCTCTGACAAAAATGCTCTCCGTCACTCCCTGCATTAAATCACAGTGTGGAGGCTGCTGTCTCTGGTTTTCAGTGCCAGCAATGACACTCTGAATGTGCTTAGCTGGGAAACATCCAAATTCAAGAGATGACCTTTACATTGCAGATCATATGAGATCTTCTTCATTCCCTTGGGTTTTGGAACCACAAAAATGGGCTTTGCTTTTGTGGGTTTCCAAAGTTAGACATTATCCAAGAGTCTCATTTGTATAAAGAAAGAAAAACTGTTGTATAACTAGAAAGGGAGAAGCAAACATCCTCACTAACACTTGAGAGTGCATTGCATTCTTTCTCTTGCCTTGCAGCCTCCCACTTGGGAGATCAACATCTTTACAAGAAAGCAGAGTTTGATTGGATGAACCCTTCTGACCCTCTCCTCAATGAAATGCTAAGTGAGGTCAGCCTAGCTTAAGTTCAGAGAAAGGAAAGGGGGTTTTCAGTAGAGGCGCTCTGAGGAGGAGGACAAACTCATTCTGTCACCTGGCTGAGACACTGCATGTCTGTCAGATGCTATCTGAGCAGCCTAGGAGAGACTGGGCTACTGAAAGACCTCAATAGCAAATAACCCTTGCACAGGGGGAGGCTGGAGCAGCATGCTACATTCCCTTGTGCTTTCAGAATGCTAAGGGTGGCAGCAGAGTCTGCAGTGGAAGGAGACATAGAGTTCCACCACAGTTCAAGAGACCTGCCTAGTCACACCATGGTAACCTTGTGTGATGCTGACTGCATAGCCTATTCAGTTCAAGAGCACTGCCTGGCCATACCATGGTAACCTTTTGTTTCCCCGACTGCAATAGTCCACTGTTCTATTCCTGGCATGATACTCAGTACTGGCCAGGATTCATTTTTCTCTATTCAGCTTGAATTATAGACACATAATAAAATGCACAGTAACAAAATTTCCTGAGGCTTTCAGGTGCATTGAGGCTGGCAGGCTATGGATTGCTATGTTTCTATATAGTGGGTACCTACTGTTTCCAGATTCTAGTTAAAAAACAAATAGATATTGTTTAGTGTTAGGAGACAATTAAGGGTCATTTGATTCATTTATACAATGAAATACTTTTAGAGTAATAATTCTGTTCAGGCACTGTAGTCAGCTCAAGTCTATACAAATATAGACAAGACATAGTCTGGGGAGCATGCAGAAGAAGTCCATATGCACTAAAATATGGTCTAATATGCAAGATTAGACTGACTGCAAAATCCTTAGAGTGAGAGCATTTAATGAGTGAGAAATGCCTGAGAAGATATCATAAAGGGACTAGTGCCTAGAGGAAGAAAGGGATAGAAAACAGGATATTCCAAGGGAAAACAATAAGCAAAGGTAAAATACCATGAAAGGAAATCACTGACACTGGGGTGGGGTGGGTTAGAACATACTCTTTATGTCTGTCTCTGTCTGTGTCTCTCTCTCCTTCTTTCTCAGCCATTTGTGTGAATGTGTTGGTGCATATGAGAGAGAATGAGAGAGGGAGGGAGGGAGAGCCAGACAGAGAGAGACAGAGAGACAGAGAGACAGAGAGAGAACTGTTACCTGGAAATGTTCCTGTATACTTTTAGTTCCCATTTCACTTCTCAGTTTTAAAGAGAGCTGAGAAAACAGGGATCTTTTTTTCCCATACCCTTTTACAGCATCACTTAGCATCACTTCTGGAAAGCAGTGAGAGGGGGTGGTGGCTGAAACAGGCAGTCTGTGTTTTCCCACTCCTGGCACAGTGTCTCGTGGCATTGTAATTACCGCTTACTTTTTAGCTTCCTCAACTGGAACATAAACTTCTTACAGAGCTTTGATGGTTTTCCCGATGCCCCTAGTCCTTAAAAAGTACCTAGAGGCTTGCAGTTGTTCGACTTCTATCAGAGGAATGCATGAACAGCCATTGTCTTCAAATTGCAAAAGTGAATGACAGTTTAGGATTCACTATGCCCCAGGCATTTTGCAAGCTGTAACTGAGATATTCCTGATCTACAGGCTACACCTCTTTTACACCTTGAGACTATTAAGGCTCTAAGACAATATATTTGTTTTCCAGGAAGAGCTGTGATTTTTGGCAAGTGTTGCTGAATAGTGAGTGCCTTAAAAAATCAAACAAACAACAACAACAACAAAAAAAAACACCTTTAATCAAGAGAACAGAAAATTCTGCATGGCTGCCTCAAGCAAGATCATAAAAATGTGGACGCTATTTCAAGAAGTCAATGCACACATGGAAGGTGCCGTCAGTGGTGACTTGAGCTGACATGGGTTGGGTTAATGTTGAACGAAATGTTACAGTCGTTGGCTCCCATCCCTCTCTTCCTGCTGATGTCACTGCATCACAGTTCTTGCCAAGGTGCCCGTGCCACTGGAAATTCTTCATTGCAAAGCAGAACTTCTATCAAGGTCGGAAGTCTCAGGTCAGACCAGCATGCCTGGAATCCAGCATCTGGGCTGGGGCACAGAATACTGTCTCCGTTGTGGATAGTCAGTCCCTGTGTAGTTTAAAAGGGACAGTAAACTTTTGGCATAAATTAAATAATAATTGATTTCTCAAAATCTAGTATAGGGCAACTGATCTCTGAGTGGGACTCTTTGCTGATTGACTCCTGGTCAAAGTGGAAAGTTGCTGAAAATAACCATTTAAAATCAGCGGGAGATAGTACAATAAGTAGGACCAGATTGGTTTTTGTTTGTTTTTAGTTTTGAGAAATCTCAGACAGACAGAGGGTAATAAAGGAAAGGAAATTCTCTCTACCTTTTATATTTGAACATGAAAAGACTTAGGTCTGGAGCTACCAACTTTTAATCATAAGGAACCTAAACCTACTACCATCCTGAAGATGAGGTGGGGATAGCAAATCCCATTCTCAAGCATTTACATTGTGCATTGGGCACATGTGAAACTTGTCTTGCCCTGTATACCAATTAAGTGCCATTTCCATTTCAATGGCTTCCAACTTTCTAAAATGCTGTGTGGAATGTGACAACAGAAATGGCTATTTCTGCAGCATGAGTATGTGTTTTGAGTCACAAAGGAAGACATTCTCTCTGCTGGCAGGGCAAAAAATACTGAGGATCCTTTCCTCATAACTATTTTGCTCAGAATCTCTCAGCTGTAGATATAGGGAGAAAACAGAAAAGAAAAACCAGGAGGGATCCCATGGTTCAAAACCACGAAGACCCCCAAGTTTATTTCTAAAAGTGCATATATATGTATATATACAAACACATATAAATATGTATATATACATATATATATAAAGCCAGGATTTACAAAGCATAGTTTAAGATATTTAAACATTAACTTGAGAAAACATTATGTTGTTTTTGAGACAGGCTTCGAGCCGCTTGATTATCATATCATCTGGCTCTTGCTAGCTCGGGCAGTAAAATAATAAATTTTTTTCAAGGGCTAATCAGACTAATCTTATAGTCATCAAGGCTAAAAAAAAAAACTAAACTCATTTAAATTCTAAAATAGCTAAGATATTGTGACTCTTTTATTTTACAAGCCAACATAAAAAACTAAGTCATTATATAAACTCACACCTATCACCTAACACTCCACCGTTGACATTGTAGACACAGTAGTCTCCTAACTTATCTTTCAGTAATGCTGTTAGTGCCCATCCTCTACAGGTGCTTTGAGTATCTTGGTTTAAATGCTCTCTTTCACAGGTGTAAGCTCTTCAAGGAACTAGGCATGGATTTTTTACATTGCTGTTATCATTGATTCTTCATATAATCAAGAATAATAATTATAGATGAATGCATGACTCATGATCATCGGGCAACTAAATCCTAAGTCTACATGACTGTTATTTCTCTTGCATTCACTGCTCAATATGAATGAACCTCTTAAGTACTCCATTCTCTGCTGCTTGTCCATCCTATTCCACTCGGCCAGCTTTACTTTCATCTTGCAGACACTCAGCTCCTAAAATAACCAAATTCAAGATTAATATGTGTAAGATATAACTCAAATTAGAGATCATGGCATTTTTACCTGTATTCAGTAAGAGTTTGCTTAGTGAGTGCTATGGGTGCTTATGGTAGCATTGTGCTGGGAGCTTGTTGAGATAAAATATTAGGATAGTATGGTTGCTGACTGATGAAATTTGCAACTTCATTTACAGTGTCAAAATACTGTTGAAAATTTAAAAGACTTTAAAAATCAAGGAAATTTATTGGAAATTTAAAAGACTTTATAAGTCAAAAAATATAATTATGTAAAAATCAAATCAGAGGGTGGTGAAGGCTACATTTGATTTTATAAAAGTCTTATCCCCACTCAGTGGTAGGCAGGAGCAGGCTTGTATCAGCAGCCCAGAAAATTGCTTGATTTTTTTTCAGGGTTTTGAAAAGCCAGCTGAGAAACATAATAAGTATTTAAAATTTAAATAATTTAGATTTATATTAAATAAAGTAAAGCCGAGGCATTAAAAACACAAATCCAATAATTCTTTGTTGAGCCAGTGACAATCAGTTCCCAGACCCAATGATATCACATTAGTGGCCTGAAGTTGGCCATGGTGAAAGAATTGGCACCATTGAAATCAGCAAAGCCTGAGAAATGGGCTTGATTTGCTCATTTCCTGAGGAGAGACTGAAGAGAACAATGGAGAACTGGGCAGTGTCTGCTGTGGAATGTTTGTTTAGCCAGGCAAAGATGTGTTGCCTTTGCTTATGCTGCATTTGTTTAACTGTGTAAAGGTGTATCGCTTTGTTTCACCTCGCCTGCTTAAGCACCTGATTGGTCTAATATAAGGCTGAATGACCAGTAGGGAGGCAGTAGAGGAGCAGGTGGGACAGGTGGGCAGAGTGAATAAGGAGGAGGAAGCTAGGCTAGAGAGGAAAGAAGGGGGGGAAGGAGGCCTCAGGGGCCAGACAGACAGACAGCCACAAGCCGGATAGATCTGGAAAAAGCAAGAAAGTAGGGCATACAGAATAGAAGAAAAGTAAAAGGCCCTGAGGCAAAGTGTAGATAAAGAGAAACAAGATAATTTAAGATTAAAAAGCTAGCTAGAAACCAGCTACGCTAAGCTAAAGGTTATGCATTCATAGCTAACAATAAGCCTCCGTGTCATGATTTGGGGGCCCAACAGTTCAAGAAAGCCTTTTATAAGTGTTGATGAAAGTTAATGGTGTCATCTCTCTGTCACTTCAGTTGAGAAGTCCTGCAGTGTTCTTCTAGTGTATTAGTCTTCTCAAAGTTATGACAAAAAATACTTGATAGAAGTAGTATAAGGAGGTATGAATGGATTGAGGCTCACGGCTAGAGGGTAGAATCCATTGTGGCAGGTAGGTCATTGCAGGAGTGTGAGGCAGCTGTCATGCTGTACGGGCAATCAAGAAGCAGAAAGAGATGAATGCTGGGGCTTAGCTTTCTCTCTCCTTTCTATTCTAGGACCCATGGGATGATGCCCACCATCACTACCCCATTCAGGAAAGTGGGTTAGGATTAGGGTTAGGGTCAGCTAAACCTTTCTGGAAATATCCTCACAGACAAATCCAGAGAAGTATTTCCGTGATGATTGAAGGTTTCCCCATTACACTGAGTATTTTTAAACTATTACTTACATTAGTAAGTGAGCCATTCAAATCATTGAGAGGTGAGTGAAGTTCTAAAATATACCTTTGCTGTTTTACTGATTGGAAATAGCAACTAACGTTCATGTTAATCTTACAACTGCTCATTAATTGTAATCAAAGTTTGATCAGAGAATACAAATATTTGGCAAAAGAGTCAATATTAAATGTATTATTACTATGTGGAATTTATAGTCAGTTGCTAAATATTTAATTACTTATGGTATGCTATACAATATTTATATCTGCTAAAACTGATATATACTATATGTAAGATTTTTCATATTTTTTAAGTAAATTCACTTTCAAGTATTTTTAACCTATTGTTTAACTCCCTTCCTTCACGTATATGATACCTTGTAAGTTGAATCACTTTATTTATTTATTTATTTATTTATTTAATTATTAGTTGAATCACTTTAAAACCTGACTTGGCAGGAAATTTCCAGGTGAAAGGTTTTTTATATATATGTATACCTGAATCCTTGCAGAACTTCATAAACAGAGTAAATAGTTTAGAGTGACATATATTCTCTCCTGCTGAATATGACTACATTGAGCTAAGAGATATATTAATAATTGTATATATGCTAGTGGGCCTTTTTGTTTATCTCTGTAGAGTAGAAATGCAGATCCCTTCCTTTGGTAAACCACATACCTATAAAAATAAGTAAATACCTTATAAGGCTGGTTTACATTCCTGTAGTTGAGGTGTGTGCGACCATACTAGTGGCATCCTGCGCAGGTATGGTCAGTGTTTAGACCAATAAGTGACTCTGGCTTAGCTTTTCTGTAACTCCTTCACTAGTCATCACAAGACACAAAATAGTACTTGCTGACTATTGAAAGTTAGAGAACATAGCAAAAAAAAAAAAAAAAAAAACAGGGCTTCAAACAAACTCACATATATAAACATCACAAACTATATGTATATATATGAGAACATTTGTTCTGGAACTGGTGGTGCATGCCTTTGATTCCAGCATTTAGGAGGCAGAGGCAGAAGGATCTCTGTAAGTTTGAGACCAACCTGGTCTACACAGAAAACTCCAAAACACTCAGGAATATAGAGAGAGAACAAACAAAAATAAGAGCATTTGCTTTTGAAATCTTTTTGTAATAAATTGACATGAGACATATTCATTTCTATCTTGTAATATCTTCAAACAAAACTAATGTTTTGTGGCTAGTTTACTGTGGATATTCTTGTTGGCACTCTAAGTATGTGCTGTGATGTCACCTTCTTAGTAACCCACATCCTGGTGGCAATCTTAAGACAGTTGTTCTATATGCATTGGAAGATACCCTAAGAAACATGAATTCCTTGGTAAGACTCGGGGGCACACTGATCACACCTTCTGGGTCAGTTCAAACAGCTTGTTAGTAATAATCATAGATGGCTGGGTTAGTTTAGTTCAACAAGGCGACAGGTTAGAATACACACAGGTGGCTGGGTTACTGAATTCCTTTAAAAGAAAAATTTCAACTTGGTTTTCTGAAAAGGAGCCCTTTTCCTGGAAAGCATTGTATGTCTGTGGTTTATTTTCTCCACCATTCTGACAAAGCCTGTGTGTGCTAGACTTCTGGGCACTAAGAATACAATATCTTTCCAGGATTTTTGTTTCTGCCCAATGTGTTTTGGATATGGAGTTGGCTCTGGAATAGCTCTTCATCTGTGTATCCATGATGTCTACTGGCTGGAAGTAGAAAATTAAGTCAACCAGCTGATTGTTTTATTTAAACAACCCAAATAGTTTGGGCAGAGTTCCTCTTCCTCCTTGCCTTGGCTGACTGGGAACCAGTTCAATAAGGACTTTGCAAACTGTGAGACTGAGGGTTAGGAAACTGATTAGTTTTTTTGTGAGCATGGAAGTTCAGCTAAAATTGGACTGTATATTACAAACAATCCTCAAAAATCACATGGAAATGACTACGGTGAACAGTGCAACAAGGAGAAAGCAGAACGATATCAGGGTCAGCGTTGCTTCTTCTTGCTCCTCACAGGCTTTAAAGGACCTGACTGTACTCGCTTTTCACAGTAGCTGTTGATCATCCATAAAATGGTGTGGCCAGCTGTGGTAGTAAACACCTTTAATCCCTGTATGAAGTAGATAGACTGTGAGTTCAAAACTCACTAGGGCTACCTAGTGAGGCTCTGTCTGAAGAAGAAAAATAAAAAAGAGAGAAAAGGAGGGAGGGAGGGGTAGGGAGGGAGGAAGGGGGAGAGGAAGAAAGGAAGGAGAAAAGGATGGTTGTTTTATTAAGGAAGAAGCTACTAATTTGATCTACTCACTATTAGGTACCCAACACTGTTTTTACTCACAGACCTCAAACTAGTATGAATATCTATTGGTACCCTGGAATTAATTTTTAATTTACACCTTTAAAAATTGAAAAAAAGCATTAAGTAAAAGATAAACTTCATTGAGAAATAAGAAAACCATGGTGCTGATGCTGACAAAGATTGCAGCAGGTATGATCGTGATGATGGTGACTGCAATGCTAATTTCATGAATTAAAACGACTAGGTCCTAAGGTGTCTGGGTATTTAATCAAATATTGATCTGGGTGTTTCTGTCAGGGTATTTTTTTTAATCATTTAGATAAGCAGACCTCATAAAGTGGATTACCTCCATATTATAAATGTTCCTTTCCTTTCAGCTGAAGGTCTACTACAATAAAACGGTGGCTCAACATAAGAGAGAGCACTCTTACCTGATCACCCTTGAACTGAGGCATCTGCTCATACTGGTTCTATGGCAGCTTCTAGCTGAAGACATTCATCTCCTTTAGAAAGAAAAAAATGTATTGCAAGAAGTACTGAAGTACAGGCCCAAATTGAGGACCTAAGTCTTGCCTCTTATCGCCTGTGTAAAACTGGGTGAGAAACATAATTCCCCACCAATTATATGGAAACATTTGTTACTCGTGCTTTAAATTTAACAAGTTTGCAGAGTCAGATGACACTGTCACTGTGAATTTGAGTTGTGATCTACGTTCACTATATGCAATGTCTCTCAAAACTTTGTAGGGGAAAGGGCTCTCCTGATGCTGTTGCTGTTAAGCACAGATTCCCCTAGGTACCTTTCCGAGAGATCATGAGTCAGTATGTCCAGAAGAGAAACAGGTCAGTGGGTGTAGTGGGATTCAGGTGTTATAGAGGGAGACCTAGAGGCATAGCTTTAAGGTCTCAGGACCCTGAACGGGGCATGGCCAGTCCGCATTGAGGACCCAGAGCATCCTGCCCTTCCTTCTTGTTTGTTCCTGCATTGTTAGGGAGAGGATTGGCACCATCGCTGTGTAAGATAGTTCCACTCTCCAAAAATTGCCTTAAGGTTCAATTTATATCAGTGAGTGCTTATATAATCCCTTAATAAATATTCATCCTTTTTATAATCAATTGTCAATAAATAATTCTATAACTGGGTTTTTCTACTATGCATCACCGGAGATCTTGATGAGAATTATTCACATACTATAGTGTGAAATATACTGATGCCAATCATTATCAAATCCAGAGGATGGATCCTTGGGTCCTAATAAATATAAAAATCTCTTGACTCAACAAAATGTATACATATATATATATGCATCAATGTCTATTTTCTTATTCTTTATTATTATCTACTTTATTATCTTTATGGTAATTCTAAAAGTAGAAATTGTTGTCAGACTACTAGCAAAGTAGAAAATATTTATTGAGAGACCCAGAAACATTTATCAAGAGTCCCAGAAGATTTTACAGGTATTCACCTCATTTTAGTCCTTGCAAAAAAGATAAGTATAGCATTATTCAGAATGTAATGATAAGAAAACAGAGGATCAGGGCTTAAAAAGCAAATTTCAAAACCCTGAAACTATTTGGAATGGAGTTTGAGACATTTTAAGTCTCAGTATAAATCTATATATTTTTCATTTTTCATGATTGCCTTCTAGACAGATCCAGAGTTGGCCAGAGGGCAAAGAATTTGTAGAAGCTTTTAGGTTATAGAAGTAGCTGTTATGAATCCTGATGAGTTTCAACTTACAAATCAATTCTTGTCCATTATCAGTGTTGCTACTAGATATTCCTATAAGCAAATCACTAAAAATACCATCTCCACTGTATTCATTTCTCTTCTAAAGGTGCTAAAGCAGAGGGAAATGGCCATAGCCATCCCTAAGACAATGCTCTCTGCTAGACATTTAAAGGAGACTGAGAATGATAATATTCAAAATTGTCACTTAATGGAAATTCCAAATAGAGCTTAATTCTATGTCAATAGTGGGGAATATAAATAAGCAACTGCATATAAATGTGCCTTAAAAACATTTAGGAAAATCCCTCTGGCAAATATAAATATAAGCAATCTAAAAGCCTTATCTTTGGTCAAAGACTAGCTTGCTCATTATTCTTCTATATGTGGAGTATGTGCACCTGTGAAAACATGCACATGTGTGTGATGCAAATTAGAAATAAATGAGATAAAGTTATATAATTTTCTGACAAAAAAGAAGTCCTAGAGGAAAAGAGAAAGACATCTTCTGCCTCAAAGCTATTTTATCTTATAATACTGCAACTAAGACTTCTAATAACTCCAAAGCTCACAGGTGCATGATGACATAGGAAAAATTACATATAAACATAAAAATAACAAAACCAAAATTTTAGTCGGTCCTAACGAATCTTTCTTCTACTTGAGGCAAGCATACATAGCTTTATTTGCTCCTTTGGGGCTGCTTGAAGCTGAGGGACTACATTGCATTAGTAGAACAACTTTGAGGAAATGAGACAAACTCATGAAAACGGAGACTGTTCCAAATACAGAAAAAAAAAAAAAACCTCTATACACCATGTTCCATCCCACTAGCCATAAATCTTTAATAAATAAATAAAGCTAGAACAGATGTGTGGCAGAGACCAAAAGAAATTTTCTTTGCGCTAATCTGAGCTGACAGCTGTGATTAGGGCTGACTCTGTAATACTTCTGTCATTGCATCTAAAAAAACAGCTTTTCAAATGTGGAAATGGGAATTAGAAAATATGAGAGGGAAACTGCAGAGACACAAATTTGGCTGTTATCGGTGCTGAACTCCATCACCTTTTAACTCACAATCAATACTTTTCCATTATCGAGTTGGCCCCCAGGCATTTTTGTATGGAAGACCTGAAAACATCACGATGACTACTGTGGCTGTTTCTTTTCACTATATTGGCTACATTTTTAAAGAAACTCATATGGAATTTTGAAATCCTTGTACTGCAGATAAACTCTGGATTAACATATTTTAACATGTAAATGCTTTGGTTGCTCAAGATGCAGTAGAATATAATGATAATGTTTTCTTTATTTAAAATAGAGCAGGCTTTACAGTCAGATGGTCCAGGTTTATTTTCTGCTTTCCTTACTTTGTGACCTTGGACAAACTATTTAATCTCTTTGAACTTTTATTTTCTCCTCCTCTAAAAGGTGACAGCAACAGCATCTCCCCACTTCAAACAAGTTGAGGATCCAACATTACACAGGGGTGAGTGAGGCTTAAACTATACTATGTCTATCACACACATTCTGTAAGCGCTAGATACTATTGCTGCTAATTACTATTATGCCATTGCAAAACTACTGGCATCTGCATATAAAACTTCCCACATAGTCACTTGTGTTTAAAGACTTGGTTCTCACATAGATGTTTCTGTTGTTTGGGATGTTCTAGAAACATCACAAGGTGGAGTCTAGCTAGCAAAGTGTCTCTTGAAGAATAGTCCTTGAGGGGTATAGCTTAGCCTAGCTTACAAGTCCTGTCTAGTCCAACTTACAGCCCTGCTGCAGTAGACATACTTTTCCAGGCTGCCATGACTGTACCAGTTCTCAAGTTTAAGGGGATTATATCTTCTTAAACCATGAGTTAAAATGAACCTTCTTCACTTTGTTTGCTGTTGTCAGGGCTCTGTTACCATGAAGAGGACAGTCATTAATACAGCCACTTAAAACCTAGCCTCCAGCTCATACTACAGATGGCTTGCCTTAGTTCAAGATTGTTGTCTTCAAACCATCACTGCAAGAAACTTATTATATTTACTAAATATATTTTATGGGCTTTCACTGAGCATTTTTTGAGAAAGTTTTGTTTATTGGGTGGACAGCCTATTTGGTTTTGAGTACACATGGGAATATGCTCATGATTCATTTCAAAGGCATTTCATTAAGCTTGGTTCCCAGTAACAAAAGAACATCAGCTTTTCAAGGTTTTTCATGCAGTTAATAGAAATCATTGGAGATTGTTAGTCATTTTCATGATATTTTGTGCCTTTGCATTGTTTAAGGGGACAATAGTGTTCTTTGCTGTGTTCTTTAATGGGGTTTTTTTTGTGTCTCTGAGTTGACTTTGTGGTTAATGTTGGTGAGTGAGTATGTGTGTATGTGTGTGTATGTGTGTGTGTGTGTGTGTGTACTCATATTTTGCATGATTCTTAAGGTGGGAAGGTAATTGAACTTTTACTAAAAAGAGAATTCTTCTAGCACTTGTAGGTTAATTTTTTTTCACCAACAAAACTGATTTATAGGAAAATTAGTAATATTTATAGGACTATCGCTCTCCCTTTGCTCAAAAAATAAATTCTTTCTATTACATTTTCCTCAAAAGAATTCTAAATTTCTTTTTACCTAACAAATATTGATTTCTTTCAACATATAATAGAATTCAAATTGAGGTCCAATTTATACTTTTTCAAACACTTCAGCTTATAACTCTGTATCTTGCTAAAATGTATTTTTAGGTATCAGCATTTCTAATTATGTCAGCCCTATCTTGGTTAAAAGTAGAACCATTTGGTTCCTCTTTCTAAGTTCATAGGGGAAGGACTAAGTGTGAGTGTCATAAAGACAATGAACTCTGTTAATTCTTGCATTGCTTTTGCGTTTCTCAGAACCACAAGTAAATTTTCCATGCTACTATTTTGAAGCAAACAGGCTTTACCTTCCTACTCAGAATCATATTGAGAAGACTACAATTCTAACCCTGGCTCTTCATTTGCCTTGTCATTCCAGATACTTCAAAAAAAATGTGTTCATTTTAGCTGATTAACAAAAAGACAGCTGAAATGCTCAGGATAATAGAATAATAAGGGGACTGACAGCATTTTTCTTGCCAGATAAACATGCCTCACAGAAGGCTTAACTGTCACATACCTACAGCTTCAGCTGTTGGAGGGAGTTTTGATAACAGCGTGAATGTCAAAACTCAGCTGCCAACGTTAAGCTGTCAGCTTTCAAAATTCTGTGTAGAGCGCTGGTCCCGTAGGGCATAAATTCCAAGGAGTAACAGATCTGCCCTACAAATTGACAGCTTATCCTGGTTTTTGGAAAGCCTTGCATCTGTGAAGACACTGTAAATGGACAAGTGGTTCTGAGATGTGAGGGTGGGACTGGGACACCAGTTCTCAAAATAAATAAATAAATAAATAAATAAATAAAAACAAAAAAACAGCACACAGGCCATGGGGGTGCTCATATGCAATGGTTTCTGAGTCTTCTCATAAATGAAGCAAACTTCTACACTGTTGATAGAAACCAGGCATCCGGCACTTACACATTGTTTTAGTCAAGATTCTTAACTTGACTAAAGTTAAGGAAAACAATATCTCGAGAGCAGCAACTCTCTCCATGGGTTATCCTTCTAAGTAGAAGCAATTTCTCTAATTATGATGGCAGTTTATTATCAAGTGTTACAACATAACCCGTATCACTCTTTCTTTTCAAAATAAATTATTCATGTTGTTTGGGAAATCATGTAGGAACTTCAGGTCAAATAACCCTATTTGCTGCTAAATGGCTTTGGACATTTTGTTTTCTTTTTTTTTCCTGTTTACACACAATATTGCTTGGATGTAACTTTTTTTTTTTTTATCAAGGCACATATTTTTGTTTAAAAGCACATCTCTTTCTTTTAATTACCCAAAACCAAGTAAAGGAGGGTCACTGGCTTTGAAAAAAAAATGCAAGTGCTATTCTAAAAAAAAAAAAAATCATATCATATTAAAAGAAAAACTTAACTGGTACTATCACATTGAACCTTGAATACAAAAAAAAATACATTATTCTGTGAATGTGTAGTGTATATAGTGTGGCAGTGTTCTGTCTGTGGTATTTGTATCCTGGTTCCTAAATTTCCATGCTGTGTCACATAGACAAACTGCTCTTCTTTGACCTAACTCATTTCATCTCTAATATGATCATAATGTTTGGGACTATAGTATGAAGTAAGTAGCACATAGCTATGGAGTATTTAGTGAATATTTGCTAGATATTAATTTTTGAAATTATTTGCTGGTTGGTTGATTTTTTAGATAAGTTCTCACAGTATAACTCAGGCCAGACTAAAGTTCATAGCAACTCTACTGGCTGAGCTTTCTGAGGTGGAGTTACACCTCGGTCACCCTGCTCATCTTAACTATTATGTTTTTAGGTGTTTAAATACTGACATTCCCCATCTATTATCTTATACTCGTCTATTCTATTTTAATAAATAACAAGAGAATCAGCAAGCACAGTGATTAGCTATGGTATTTCTAAGATGTGTGCCACTAACATATTTGCACATGAAAGTAATCAGTGTTGGTAAACTACAAGCCATCATATTCCTAAGAGAGAGAGGGAGGGAGGCAGAAGGAGAGGGAGAGGGAGAGGGAGGGAGGGAGAGAGAGAGAGAGAGAGAGAGAGAGAGAGAGAGAGAGAGAGAGAACCTGCTAGCTTACTTGGGGCTTACAAATGCTTCAAAAGCATCAATGAAAACACTGCATTCCTACTCTTACTTACCCTACTGTGGTCTGCACCCATCCTAGCTCAGGTGCCTCCTCATATTTTCCCGTACCATCTCACTTCTTTCATAAGATGCTCAAGTATGTGATATTCCTACTGATTGTATTTTATTTGTTTATTGAGTACCCAAATCATATTCATACATTTCTATATCATCATCTCCTACCCACTCACAAAATCCATGGCAAAACTTGCCTAGGGCTCATTTATCTCTCAGCCTCATGTAAAGGAAACCAATGCATGCAGAACATCCTTGCAGCTTGGGTAAAGCAACTGGCAGGGTGCCAAGGGAAAGTACAGGCATTAATCACAGGAGTGAAAAAATCATGATACTGGTCAACTGTCAAGGCCAAACTCCACATTTATGAGGCATCATTGTGAAAATAAAAGAATGGATATCAAAAAATAGTATGTATATTCTTGACAATTGTTTTCAGACAGTTAATATTATATCAAAACCTGCACTCCAAAATAAAGCTATGTTATCCTGATAGTCAGTTGAAATTTTTATCCCTACTTAGTTAAAGTTAAGGATTCAAGAGTAAATTTTGGCCTTGTGATATATAGACTTTAAAAACTTTGGTCCCAATTTGTTACTTGGTGTCTCTTCTGATTCCATGGGAACCTTGTATGTTCTATATGTCACAGCTGGCTTCCTTTTCCCTAATTCTAAAAGACTAAACCAGGTGTACATGGTTTTAGAGATTCTTTGGACAGATGTAGTTATGCAATTTTATTAAAAGTCTAAAAAAATATTAGATTAAATATGTGAATATCCAATTAGAAATAAAGAGAAATCATGTGGTGCTCTTTTATACACATAGACATGGGAGTTTTCATGAAGTGCTTTTTGTGACTTTCTTTGTGTATTAAATAATGTCCTTCCTAAAGTCATATGATTAAGTCCTAACCTCTGGTAACTCAGAATATGACATGGTTGGACACAGGTTTTTCAAGAGACAAGTTAATAACAACATTAGGGTTAGATCCAATGAAACATGTGTGACATCTATATAAAAAAGGAAATTAGGATATTCCAGAGAGGGAACTATTGGTCATTATAGATTCTGGGGACAAGAAGTCACTCTCTTCGGTTGTAAACCCACTGGTGAGCTCACCCCTTGAATCATGAGTTTCATGCTATCCATACAGTCCTGGAGGTCTTTGTTAACATCTGTAGGATACAATATAAAATAAAAAGACATAAACACAGGAACAGGACTGGAGGGAAAAGGAGGAGAGGTCCATACAGTTGCAGAAAAAAGAAAGATAAGAGAGAATGGGAGTGAGAATAATCAGAATGCATTATGTTCTGCATAAAATTGTCAAAAATAAATCCAATTAGTAAAACATTTCATTCAAAACATTCTGATGGCCCGTCTGTTTTTCTATTCTCTGTTCTCCAAGGCCACATACTTACAGATTAAGTGCAATTCCCTCTGGCCTGTCAAATTTAGGAGTCTGAAAATTCAACTGCCCTTGGGCTCCTTAGACTCAGTTTCTCCATCTTATTCATCAGTATCTACAATGGTAGATTCCCACAGCCACTCAAGCAGAAACACTGAAGTCATCACTGAGTGTTTTGCATGTATACAACCAATTCTGAGTATGGTGTCACTTTCTTCTTAATATTTTGGGGACACACACACACACACACACACACACACACACACACACCTGCATGTGTGAATGGTTTATCCTTATCATCTAAATTACTTTAACTATTTCTTCCTAGATACCCTTTTTCTTTGACTTTGACACTCTCCTAATTTATCGACAATACCGGCAGTCTTGTAAAACAAACTTAGGTGAAGACTCTTTCTTGCCTAGAATCTTTATATGGAGCTACAAGGAGCCACCCCAGAGTTGGAATTATCTACAAAATCAGTTATAGTCAGACCACACTACAAACTTATACCATCTATATAGTCAAATTTGACAATCACTAAAATGGTATTTTTCCCCTATACACCAAAAGAGCTTGTGTATACATATGTAAATATGCCATCTTTTGTAGTTTCACAAATTACTTAAATTAATATTTGATTTTATTTCACTGAGCATAATTGTCATAAGATTACATTTGGACATGAAACAGCAACTACACAGTTATAGTTTCTTCCTTGCTTTGATACAGAACTCTTCAGAATGCATTAATACATTATTTAATTTAGAATCCATTTAGTTGAGGCATGGTATAATGCAAAAAAGTAATAGAAAAGTATCCACATTATATTTTCTATATAACAAACAACCCAAAATTGAGTATTTTGAAACAATGATTCAGTATTTCTTATAATCTTGCAGCCTTGCTGCAGCCCTCTCCATTCTACCCAGTGACAGTGGCTTTCAGGAGTAACAAGGCTGAAAGATCAATAGTGGCCTTAAGCACATGTCTAATATGAGTACTGGTCATTGGCTAAAGCAATTCAGTCATTGTCTACATGGACTCTCATCTGACAATAGGTCAGACCACTCGGCCTCTATGGTGGTCTCTTGGTAGAATGTTAAAAAAAGAACTTGTAAGACCTGAAGAGGCCCAAGTTTCAGAATCTGCAAAACATCGTTTCTCCTGACTCGTTATCTAAGGACTTATAAAAAGCAATCTACTAGTCCATATTTAAGAGGGTGAAGAAATAGACTCCACCCTTCACTGGGTGCCACACCAGAAGACTTTGTAGACAAACATCTTTTTTTAATTGACTTCACTTGTGGACTCATTTATAAAAATTTTCAAATGTTATTCTACAGGTATGGAAGAACAAAATCTAAAAACCTTCCAGAAAAATCTTTTCTAGAGAAGCATTTAAGCAATCACATTGTCTACTTCCTAGATGAAATTATATCTTACTTTTCTGTTCCAGACTGAACTATGACCAGGAAAACTACATAATTCCAATTTACTACATATAGGCAAGGTTCTCTCCAGGGTGTAAAAAGTCCTAAACAAATATTATAGCAGAGCCTGTGATTATAGAAACAATGTGAGTCACCTTGTCAGCATTTTAGTGCCATTATAGAAATCCAATCTCATACTACCCACAAAAGAAATGACATTCTATCATTTCTCCTAATGTTCCTGGTTCCCTGAGCACATGATAATCCATGTCACATTGCTTCAGCCTACTTCTCAGTGAGCAATGGCATGCAAGCTTGGTAATCCTTTGGCATAGAAGATCTCTTTAACTAGTAGCTCTCTGTAGAATCTTAGATGTCCATTTAAGTGCAGCTGCAAGAAATTAATGGTCACCAGGAGCAATTAACAATTTATGTTGGAATGGAACATTGGGTCAGCAATACCACCTCCAACCTCCCATGCATTGGATTATAAGTTCTGAGACACATTCTATATACCTCTCACCTGTTTTCATTTGCTGCAGGGACATCAGTCATGTATTCTACTGTTCTTGATCTAACTTTTTTCTTCCTCTCTTCCTCTCTCTCTCATCAAAATGTGGTAGCCACACCCAAGCATTCAGACCCTACTTTCTGGAAATGCTCCAGAAAATGCATTGATATCTTCTTTTCTTTTTTCCTAAGCCATGTCTGATCCAGACGTGTAGGTGAAATAACTAAACTGCAGAGTGAACTTTTGATGAGGAGACTGAGTCAGTAGGTAAATAAAGCCTGATCCTCATGCAACCTTTCAGATTCAATTTAACAATAAGTGTTTATATGGTCTTTTCAGGAACTCCTCGGAATTAGGCAATAACTTAAGGAGTGGCTGATTTGTTACTCACATCATATTAGCTCTCTATCTTTCCTTACTACACTTATATTACATGCTAGAATTGAACCCTTTAATAAAATAATAGCCATGATTCCTTTCATTCATATATCCAAGCTATGCTGCCACATAGAGTTCAACCTAATTCAGTAACTAGTGGAAAACTGTAGGTTAAGAGTTTCACATGTTTTGTGTTTCTGAGTGAGACATCAGATATGAAAAACAACTTTTCTTAGATCTGTCTGTCAGAGACCTGAGGTCACAGGACTGTCTCTGAGATCAGAAAGGCAGACAGGCACACACTGAGAAGTAGGGCTTGCCAAAACAGAAACCTCAAAAGGAAACCCGCCCTAATGTGGGAACTAGTGCTAGGGTGGAAAAACCTCTGCTGTAACCGACAGATTATTGGAGGCTCAGCACAGGCAACCTTGAGATGTAAAACCTCAAATGAAACAAGCACAGGAGCCTTACATACTTCGGAGTTGAATTCCAAGACCCTAACCAGCTTCTCATAGTGACTGACTAATCAGAGAAAAATCCCCCCTTACTTCTAACCAGAGGAAGGTAAACAGAACTTTCATGAACTATGCCAGAGCATTCTGTTGTTTTGAATATACTTGCCCTTAGGCATCCTATTCTGTTCCACCTGATGTGAAAGGTATAACTGAAAAGTTCTGCTGAATTCTGAGGCTACAGGATCGCAAAACTGAGTCCAATCCTAAAACTAGAGTATACCCTGTGCCACAGGACTAAAGATCTACTTACGTACCACAATTGCCTTTACTAAGACATCATGCCTATCTTCAATCAGAAATTAAACTGCACACTAAAAGAAAAACACAGCAAAACTAATCACATTTTGGGACTAAACAAGAATCTTGGTTGAGTGAGATACACTGTGGTGGTCTTAAAGAAAATGGCCCAAATAGGGAGTGGCACCATTAGGAGGTATGGGTTTTTTGGAGTAGGTGTGACCTTATTAGAGGATGTGTGTCACTGTTGGGGTTGCCTTTAAGGTCTCCCATACTCAAATTGTGTCCAGTGTGGCAAACAAACTCCTTCTTCTGCCTGCCAATCAAGATGTAGAACTCTCAGCTCCTTCTCCAGCACCATGTCTGCCTGTAAGTCACCATGCTTTCCACCATAATGATAATGAACTAAACCTCTGTAACTGTAAGCCAGCCCCAATTAAATATTTTCTTTTATAAGAGTTATTATGGTCATGGTGTCTGCTCACAGCAATAGAAAACCTAAGACATACACCAACACTATTATAATTATCAAACCAGAAATTTGACAACATATTTAAATTACCTACTTATGCTTATATTTTATAACTTTTTCTATTAATAAACTTAGCATATTCATCACATAGAAATATGTCTGAAAATTCCAAAATACTTAGAAAACTTATTTCTCCACCCCTCTGTAATGAGTGCAGAAAAGAGTACATGGACCAAACAGAAATCTCAAGAAAATTTTAAAGCATTTTGAACCAAACAAAATAAAAAAATTAAATTCATCAATATTGGTTAAATGAATCAAAAGGGACTGAAGAAACATCTAAAATCAATAATCTAGGCTTCTATTCAATGAACTAGAAAACAGAAAAATTAAATCCAAAGTAAACCAATTAAATAAATAATGAAAATTAAAGTTTAAACTAATGAATCCAAAAGAAAACATAATTAAACACTAAATACTTTGTAAGATCTATAAAATAAATAATATAACCTATTGCACAAATTTTACCTGGTATTACAATAATAAAAAAACAGAGCCAGATACTGGAAAAAAGCTGAAAGACCAGAGAAACAGCCATAATCACTTCTCACACAGCCAGCTCCTCAGGCCTGTCTCCAGGAATTCTCAGACTGAATGTCTCTGAGTCCTCAACTGGAAGGGTATGGGGTCCTAGGGGCCCTAGGGGTCCCAGGCGAAGGACTGAACTCCTGCCTCCTTGTCTTTCTTTCTCAGTCCAGTTATCTCACTTCCTGATTCAACTTTCCTAGTGCTAGGATTAAAGGTGTATGCCACCACCACCTGGCTCTGTTTGGCCTTGAACTCACAGAGAACTGCACAGATCTCTGCCTTCCTCCCCAAGTGCTGGGATTGAAATCATGCTTCAGCACTCCCTGATTTTTCTTGATAATCTGTGTTTGGGTTGGCTCTATCTCTCATTTCTAGGCAAATTTCATTAAATATATAATATATCACCACAATAATCCTTGGTAGACTAGTAAATCTAGACCCTTCACAGAACTTCACGCTGTTGAAAATATAAAATTCTACAGCCCATTTATTGGCCTCTTTCAAAATTAAACATATTCTTACCACATATGGTAGTCTGGATAAGAATGTTCTGGGAGGTAGGGATGGGTCCTGCCTCTACATGGTATGTTAGTCTATGTTGTTGACTACTCAAGCAAGGCCTTACTCCCTTTGAGGAGTGGATGGGGGATGAGGTTGGGGGACAGGGAACAAAAGAAAAGGAGGGATGGGTACAGTAGAAGTTATTCAAAATGAGTTTTATTAATAATTAATACATATTTCAAAAGAAAATAGTAACTTAATAAAGGCTCACTGCAGCTCATGGTGCAGAGAAGAGAGTGAAATTCTCAGCACTAAATGCAGTCTGCATCACAGCTCATCCTCCAAAGGCCCAGGAATCCTTGTGGAAGATGGAGTAGTTTGATTGATTGTAAGAGTCAGAGAAGGCAGATGACTACAAGCAAAGCGTATTTTCAGAAACAGAAGGAAAGTTGCAAATATAAAACCACAACAGTCGTGAACAGTCCTCACAAGACCTACAGAAACTTAATCTAGACAAAACTCCATGAGTAGAGAAAGAATATGGACAAAAATCCCACCAGTAAGTGAGGAGATGTTGGCAATTGATAACTGTGGGGATTCAGTTTTCTTCAGGGCATGTCTCCTGATCTGCCAAGCTCTAATCAAGAGCAACACTCATAGGGATGCACACACAACACAAGCTCACAATAAGGTTTAAAAAATAGAGCAGGCAAAAGGAGGTGTATCTGGGAGGAGTTGGATGGTTACAGGTAAATATCAAACATATTGCACAAAATAATTAAAAGAGCAGACATACAAAAATATCTCTGAGTCTTTTGATTTAGAACAGTCTAGGACAAATACAAACTGATAGATAGTCTTAAAGGGAAGGTTTTATTGGTAATTTTTTTATTTAATAAGTTTTTTTCTCATTGCTTCCATTGCTCCCCCTCCCTCCCCTCCTCCCAGCCCTCCCATAGCCTCCCTCAATCCCATTCCCCGATCTATTCTCCAAGGAGGGCAAGGAGTCCCAAGGTGGGTCAGTTTAGTCTGGCATATCCAGCTGATGTAGGTCCGAGTCCCTAGCCTCAGTATCAAGGTTAAGTAAGGTGTTTCTCTGTAGGAAATGGGCTCTGAAAAGCCAGTTCATGCACCAGGAATAAATTCTGGTCCAAGAGGCTCCACATACTGTCAACACATGTACCCAGCAGCTTTATTCATAATTGCCAAATCTTGAAGTAATCAAGCTACCTTCAGGAGCTAAATAAAGAATGATCTATGATACATCCAGACAGTGAGGTATCAGTCAGCACTGAAAAAGAAAGTTTTATCATGCCAGGGAATTAAATACAAGAAACTATCACAAAAAAGCCCCAAGGACACATATTGATGTTTGCAATTATAGTACATTCTGGATCAGTTCAAGCACACAGATCAATCCTAGGTTCAATATTTAACTTGTGTCTGCTTTTGAGTGAGAAATTTAAAGTTTTCTCTTCGTATAGTTTTCTATACATGAAATAGGACCAAAAAGATTATTCTGAGAATTAGATTAAATGCATGTAAAGAGTATTTGCTATCTATATTTGATAAGCATCCTTGGGTATACTCACACATGGGCATTAGCTGTGACCTTTTGTACTTTCTTTATCTGCAGCTGAGCCTAACTTAGCTTGAGAAGCATTAGATTTTATTTTTTATGTTTTATGTATTTTAGAGAAAAGAGAAGTTTTATTACTGTATGGGTTTTTTGTTATTTATTCTAAATGTTTTGCTTTTTTAAATAATGTTTGATATTGATTTTTCAAGAAACAATAAAAAAGGGAAAAAAAACAAAAAAAAAAATTAAAGCAGAGCAGGTGTCCCCCGTTCTTAACTAGTGAGAACTATAAAAGTAATAACATCTGTGCCTTTCTTTTTTTCATAATGACTAATGTGGTTTGATTGGGAGTTTAGAATTTTAAGAGGGGAAACTCCACTGAAATCTTTTATAAAAATAAAAACCTTCCGACATTGTGCCAAATGTAAAGAACCTGTCAGTTCCTTGTTGCTGAGACCTCGGCAAAGATCAAATCCTGGTATTAGTCAGCCCTATAGCTGTGATGAACATTACAAGCAGGAAGGCAGTAAAGGCCAGTGCTGTGTCTGGTGTAGAGCCCTTCTTAGAGAACCTTATTCTGTATCAATCTTAAACTCAGAAGTGGTGTCACTACCCTTGGGGAAGTGAAAATACACGGAGGTGTGTGAGCTAAGCTGAGCTCCAGGATTTATGTCTACAGGATATGAAACGCTATAGAGTCAAGGAAGGTAGAATACATATTCTCATTACAAAAGGGTGGAGAACTACCCCCTAAGAACTACATAGAGAATCTTACAACAAAAGCAAAGCAGTAGAATTTTTTAACATAATTAAAAAATATAGCCATAGTTTACCTAAAGTTGACATAAATTCATTGTACAGATTTCAGAACATGAGGGCTTATTAGGATAAGGGCTTCTTCACTTTAACCCAAGCTGCTACCATTATTCCACTGTTAACAGGTACAAAATCATTTTGAGGTGAATCTAGGATGGTCTTCCTGTGAGATTTTAATTCTTAATTGAATTACACAAATAATTTCAAGCATGACATGGCAGAAACATAGTAAAGGTCTTTTCTGGATTTAGTAAGTGAAGCAGTTATAAGCTATTCATTTAATGCAATATAAATTAAGAAGCAAGCCAGAATTCAGATATAATAAGTTAATGCAAATTTTTTAGAAAAGATTTAAATGATATTCACAGTGCTCTTTCTGATGTTTTATTTATGTGAGTTTGCTTTTAAATTTCACTTTATTATTTACCTCAGTATATGTATGTGTATCAAATATGTACAGGAGCCCACAGGAGTTAAAAGAAACATCAGTCTAGAAGTGGAGTTGAAGACACTTGTGAACTACCATGTATGTTCTAGGACCCAACTCTGGATCCTCTGCAAAAGCAATAAGTGCTCTTAACTGCTGAGCCATCTCTCCAGCCTCCATGCTAAGTCATTTTTAAAAGCTCTGTATGGGATTGCCAGATATGTACCTCCCATTACCATTCTAATAGGTATACATTTTAATCCAAAATTGTCTAAATGGAAAACTTACAACTTCCATTTTTATAGAAAATCTATTTATACAAAATATCTCGGGATCTAAAAACTACTTTAAAGATAAAATATTAAACATTATTTTATTGTGCTGCTACACATAGAGTCAAACCCTGGACAAACGGAGAAGACAGGGTGGCTGCCAAAGATGTAAATGTTAACCTTGACAATATAAAGGAAAAATGTGCTGCTGTAAAGAGACCATAAAAGCAGAAAGGAGAGAAGAGTGGGCATCAACCATTACAAAGATATCATCATTTTATGAAGTAATAAATAAAAAGTGTGTTTAAAAGAATAGGCTTGGATGATTCCGTTTTAAATTATTAAAATGTATTAAAACTAAAAATGTACAATTATCAAACTTTAACACTAACTGTATATGTGTGTATATGTAATATCAACCTCACTTTTTAACAGGAAGTATTTGATATAACCTATTAATTATAGACCTTACTTAGACTTTACTTACAGAAACTTATTTGGATAAAAGCATTACCTAAAGTTACTAAGGTAATCTTCAATGAAATTAATAGTTCAAGGATGCTGCCTTGGGAAATATAATTGGGAGTGGAGAAGGGGAACTGTGAAATTTTTAACTATAAACTCAGGATTATTCACTAACCATATACAGGCAATACTTTGGAATCCAGAATTTATAAATGAAGTTTTTCTATGTATGTATATTGACATTACTTACCAATAAATGCTTTGTTTAATACTGAGATATAAGGTCCACATGAACAAAACAAAACCTTGGGATATTCTGTTGATAAATCATTACAGTGTAGTAAAAACACCATCTTTATTCTGAAAAATTTGGTGCTGTCTAAGTTAGCAACATTTTTCCAGAGTATTAAGTCTATAATTTACAAAAACAGTGTTCATGTTTAAAAACCAAAAACTCATATATCAGTGTAACATAAGAGAAATCATGCAGACCTCACCTTCAGAATAACCATAGACACAACATACAATCACCCAAGGCCCCAATTTCCTCTTCCACTAAGTGAGATTCTAAAATTACTAAAAGAATCAATGATGTCAAACACTGGAAGAGACTTTAGAGACAAGCTAGTCTGCTGCCTTTGTCCTAAAAAGAGGACAATGGCATCACGTAGCATTTACAGAATTTTGGGAGGTTAGGGCAACAGTAGGCACAGAGACTGGATCCAGTGTCAGGGCTGAGAGCCATATTTTCTATCTTAATCAGCATGGGCTACCACCACAATATACTGTGGACACTGTGACTCATAGAACAGAAATGTACTGTGTCACATTGATTGAGACTGAAACCCAAGATCCTGGCGTCACTGCCTTGTTTTCTGATGGGGTGCTCTTAAACCAGCAGGCTTGTCTTTGCCTGTATTCTCTGTGCTTTTGTGTGTGTGTGTGTGTGTGTGTGTGTGTGTGTGTGTGTGTGTGTGTGTGTGTGCTTGATTCCTAATGCCCTTATTTAGCCTTTAGAACATCCTTCAAACTAAACTCCAAAACCATTAGGGCTTCAACATATGAAATAGGGGAGGGGGGATACAACTCATTACAGAGCATTTTCTGTCATAACAACAACTTTCTTATATCTCTCTTCTCTGCAAATACAACACAACTCATCTATTTACATCAACATTCTGATAGGAAAGACATGATATTTAGGATAGAAAATAAGAATATGTCTAACAGAATAATGTGCTGTTTCTGGTTTCTTAACTAACCGCATGAAGGTTTATATGTCTTATGTTTTATGCTTCCTCCACATCAAAATGTAAATTTGAAGACAGACATAAAGGTGCTAAATTAGCTCGTGTTGCCCTCTGAACACGTGCATCAAGAAATGTTCTAACCCATCTGCTTCTATTAGTTTTATCTTAGTAAGTTTCCCAAGCCTGAGACATGTTCCACCGAAGCCATCAATACTAGCGGATTGCTAATAAGAAAGCATTTTTGTTCCTGGCTGAATATGTTGTTTGCAGTCTTCTTTGACAAAAACAATAGCCCAAGCCTTCCTCTTTCAACTGACAGAAGCAAACAATGTATTCAATGACTGGGGAAGGCAAGGCTTATATTTCCAGCTTAGGGTTAAGAAAAAAAGCTTGTTCACTGCAGATTAAAAAAAATACCATATGAGGTTACTGAAATTTAAAATAAGGAGCTGAGGGTGAAAGCCAAGCTTTAAAGGAAAAACACTACTTAATTACAACATGTCAACAAATGGAGAGTATGCACAAAACCTATGAAGTTGCAGAATATAATTATTTAGTAGAAAATACTAAAACAAATTTTGGGGGCTCTGACATGAATGTATGAAAATGAAAGGACCAGAATTCAGATCCAGGAACCTACATGAAAGCCTTGCAGAAACAGCACCCCTTTGTAATGCCAGCACTTTGGGAGCAGAGATGGAATCCACAGGTCAAGCTAGCTGGATAGACTACATGCAAATGGCAAACTCCAGGCTCAGCCAGAGACCCTGCCACAGTAGATAATGTGGCGAGTAATTGAGGACCATAACCCATGCACACAAACCTACACCGATTCACGCATAGCACATACATACACTTCCAGCTGCCAAAACAAAAGGAAAACCATTAGAAGAGGTTTTAGAGACCAACCCAAAGATGAGGGACTTTCTGAATCTTCACCCTTGTGGGCCATGACCTCACATAAAGCCTTTCCCTTTAAGGCTCTCTCTGCCTAGAATGCTTGGCTGAGTGAATATCAGTGTCTCTTTGGGCCAAGGGTGTCCACATAAATGTCTTTATTGTGACCTTTACATTTCCTTTCATCATTTTTCCAAATGTGATTCTCGCATGTTTTACATCAGACTTAGCCAGAAAACCACGGATCATGAAAACATGGGCCGAAATCATTTTCATACATCACCACAGCATAGCTAAGGTAATTTTTCTAAATGGTAAACCTCATGCCATCTATCGTTTAAATTTTTTCCTAGAGTTCTTAACCAAGCATCATAGAGAAGCTTCAGGAACACGTCCAATCTTTTGTGCATGGAACTTAAGAATATGAACCTATTTCCCTGGCTTGATTTCATACCACTTAATCTCTCTGAGCCTCCATCCACTTCCTTCTCATACAATACTACTCAACAAAGATACAAAGTTGTGCATGGCTTTCTGTGCTCCACCCTCCAGTTGTTTCCAATCCCAGAGAGGCTTCCTTCTCTCTCCATGCCCTCCATTTCGTATCTAGGTAGCTCCTCCTGACCTTTTATCCCAACATCATATCCTTTGGTCTAGTCCCCAGTGAGTGGTCACTAAATGACCATGGAGGACACAGAACATGAGGAAAGCAGGATATTTGAGAACCTTTGTTTTCAGGATGGAGAGCAGAGGGTAACTGAAGAACAACAGCATTAATAAAAGTTTAAAGTCAATGAGAATTCCTTGCCCACATACATGTTGCCTGTGACTTCAAGAAAACACAGGTAAAAATAAATCACACACTCCTCTCTCCCTCTCTCTCTTCCTCTCTTTCCCTCTCTCCCTCCCTCCCTTCCTCCCTCCTTTGTGCGTATGTGTATTTAGTTTATTTTGTTATCTGGTTGAGTTTGCTTGCTGGCTTGCTTTTATTTTTCCTTTTGAAACAAAGTCTCACCACCTAGCTCTAGCTGATCTGAAACTCAATGTATAGACCAGGCTGATTTTCCTGCTTCTGCCTATCAGGCATTCAAATTACAGAAGTACACCAACCACACTTGGCTTTTCTAAAATTTTAATTGTCATAGAACACAAATAAAATGAAATTAACTATCTTAGGATTTTCAAGTACAGCATGTATTTGTATTAACTACATTCACATTACTTGACACAAACTATCTTAGTATAGATCATTTTTCTTAAAAAAAAAAAAAAGAAAAAAGAAAAAGAAAAAGAAAAAGAAAGAACAGAGAAGCAACTGGCATATAAACTCTGCTGTAAGGAAGCAGTATTCCTGCCTAAATCACACCTAATAGTTATGCAGCTGCTGCCCTGAGAATGCACCACAAATTATCTGGCAACACCAGCTTCTAAAACTGAAGGAAGAGCTATCAAATCACAATAACCAGAGACTGTGCTCTTCCAAAAGACAAGTACACCAGGAAATGCTACTGTCAAAAAAAAAAAAAAAAACCCTACAGGTTTTACTGGTGAAAGCTATACCCAATCTACTTTGGTTCTGGTCCTGGTTATTCAACTGATTTATTATACAAGGTAATTTTGGAGTACTTAATTTGCAGGAGCTATTGGAATCTAAACTATAATTAAGCAGAACCTCACACAGCCAATAAAATGAATCTTTATCAAATTCTAAAATTGTCTGGGATAGACTATTTAGATTTTCTCCATGAAAGATATATTACAAAAAGAGATTGGAGATTTGAAATATAGGGACAGAGTCTATTTTCAGGTATATTACACTGATTCTAACATCACCATTTTATGGTATGGAGGAAATTAATGCCTACCTAGAAGCCTAGGCACAGGAATTACCCTACAAAACAAAGCTTTGTGCCAAATTTGGAAGAGACGTTACAGTGATTCAACCTATAGTTATTTGTTGAGACTCAAGTATGGACTGGCAGTGTGTATCTCCTTTCAACCCTGCTTAAGTTAATCATTAAAATTTGCATGCTGGATTCATAATTCAGAAATAAAAATTTACAAATTATAGACAGTTGATCAGAAGTAATATAAATAAGCACAGGAATCACAATGTCCACATCTGCTTCTTCAAAACAAAAGAAGAGTATAAACTTGTAAAACCTACAATGTGAGACAGTATTCATAATTGGGTAATTTGGACAATTAACTGATGACTCTTCTTGGATGGGGATACATGTTGAATTTAATAACACTGACTTTCAACATCTTTTAAGGAAATACTAGTATTTCTATAAAGACACAGGGCTATTCAACTGGACCCAAAGGCAAAACATATGATTGAGCAACACCAGTGATAGAAACAAGAATTGGAATTTAGAAATGGTGGCCAGCCATACTAAGAGTGAAAAGATTCCATTCCATTGACTTGTCTCTTTCTTGTTTTTCTTCTCTGAACATGGGCTTTTCTGTCTTAGGTTGATTCTGTTACAAATATGATGATTCATGACCCAGCATGTCTATTCCCTCACACTGCACTAAGATAAGATGGAGCCTCTAAGGCCTGTTTCAGTAGTAAAAGTGACTAGGAGAGATGTCACTACATATCTACTGTCAGAAGCATGTTACCCATTTTCTGGAGACTTTTGTACTTGCTCTATGTTGGAGGTTGTTTTCTGTTGCTTTGATAAAACACCAAGACTAAAAGCATATTCACTGATCTACCTGGAGAGGAAAGGGTTTATATCAGCCTTTGGTTTATAGTCCATCATCTAGGAAGCCAAGAAGACACCTTGAGGCAGGAACTGAAGCAGAGGCCATGGAGGAATGCTGCTTACTACCTTGCTCCCTATGACTTTTTCAGGTTTTGTTTTCTTTTTATCTTCTTTCTTTCCTTCTTTCATTTCTCTCTTCTGTCTTTCCTTCCTTTAATTTTCCTTCTATGACTTTTTAATAATTACATTTTCTCCTCCCTTGCTTTCCTCCAACCTCTCCTGTGTTTACAGTCAAACATTAGGCAGACCTTGGAAAATCCTGTGGAGGAAGGGGAGAAAAGATTATGGGAGCCAGAGGGATGAAGGTCAACACAGGAAAATACACAGAGTCAACTGACCCTGACGCATGGGGGCTCATGGAGACTGAACTGTCAGCCAGAGAATTTTCATAGAATGGACCTAGCCCCTCTGGACATGTGTTGCAGTTGTGTGGCTTCTCTTCTGATGAAACCCCTGGCAGAGAGAGCAGGGTCTGGCTCTGGCTCTGGTTCCTGCTCTTAGGACCCTTTGCTGGGTTGGCTCCTCCAGCCTTAATAGGAGAGGAGGTGCCTAGTCTTGCTGCAGCTTGATATCCCATGGTTGGCTGATATACATGGAAGGGCTGCACTTTTTTGAAGAGAAAGAAGGAAGGTCGATACAGGGTAGACATAGGCTGAGGAAAGTGGCTGGGAAGAGATAAAGGATGAAGGGAAAACAGTGATCAGGTTGGGAAAAAAGTAACTGATTAATTAATTTTTTTTAAAGTTTGGTTTTAAAAGTCTCTGGGACTTTTAAGCAATACCTATCTACAAATCCTGCCCTCTAGAAAGCATTAGAGGGAAAACTCCAACCTAAGAATCCCAGATATATCCATGAAAGCACAAACAATCAATAACCCCACTGAAGAAAAGCCCAGAGAAAGGAAATGGTGTTGGCATAGCTGGATGGTAATGTGTAGAAAAATGCGAATAGATCCAAGCCTGTCACCCTGCACAAAACTCAAATCCAAATGGATCAAAGATCTCAACATAAACCCAGCCACTCTGAACTTGATAGAAAGGAAAGGGGGAAATACCCTCCAACACATTGGCACAGGTGACCACTTCCTAAAGATAACACCAGTAGCACAGACACTAAGAACAAAAATCAATAAGTGGGGTCTCCTGAAACTGAGAAGCTTCTGTAAAGCCAAGAATACAGCCAATAGAACAAAAATGACAGCCTACAGAATGGGAAAAGATTTTCACTAACCCTGCAAGTGACAGAGGACTGATCTCTAAAATATGTAGAGAACTCAAGAAACTAGAGCCCAAAACCTTGAAAAACCCAATCAAAAAATGGGGCTCAGAACTAAAAAGGGAATTCTCAGCAGAAGAATTACAAATGGCTGAAAGGCACTTGGAAAGGTGCTCAACATCTTTAACCATCAGAGAAATGCAAATTAAAACAACTTTGAGATACCACCTTATACCTGTTAGATTGGCTAAGATAAAAGAGACAGATGACATTCTATGTTGGAGAGGTTGCAGAGCAAGGGGAACACTCCTCCATTGTTGGTGGGAGTGCAAGCTTGTTTAATCACTCTGGAATGCAGTATGGCTGTTTCTCAGGAAACTAGGAATCAATCTTCCCAAAGACCCAGCAATACCACTACTGGGCATATACCCTAAAGAAGCACATTCACACTCCAAAGGCATTAGCTCAACTATGTTCATAGCAGCATTATTCGTAATAGCAAGAACGTGGAAACAACCTAGATGCCTCTCAGCTGAAGAATGGATTAACAAACTATGGTACATTTACACAATGAAGTACTACTCAGCAGTGAGAAAAAATAATATCCTACAATTTTCAGGCAAATGGATGGATTTGGAGAATATCCTCCTGAGGCGAGGTCTCACAAACTCAGAAAGATAAACAGAGGATGTACTCACTCATTGGTAGACTTTAAACAAAAAAAAAGCTTAGCATGTCCAAGTTGCAAACCACAACCACTGAAACACCTTGGACTGGCACTTTGGAGCTCATTCCCTCCAGAGAAACACCTGACTCAGTCTTGATGTGGGGGTTAGGAAAGTAGATCTGCCTGGAGTGGATGCTGACTTAAGCCACTTTGGGACCTTGAGACTTCCTGCCCTTGTTGAGGAGGAGATGAACTGATGGAGAGAAGAGTGAGTGACTAGGAGGGGCAGGAGGGGGAAGGGAGCCTGAACAAGGGGACACATGAATATATATATATATATATATGACCTTTTTCACAATAAAAAAGAATAAATTTGTAAATGTTATAGAAAAACAAACAAACAAAAAGTCTATGGGACTCCCTAAACCAATAACTCAAAAACAGGTTTCTTGTGCCTGAAGCTGGAGGTGTGGTATGTTAGATGGTCTATGGCTCTTGGGGGAGCACTGTCAGTGTAAGTAGCATAACTTGATTTACTAGTATCAAGTTTATAGCATATGTACACTGTAAGTAATTTTAGGTAAATATAAAATATTTCCTTAAGACTTTTTGCAAACATTTTTTGCTATTATTTATCCCTTTACCCTCCCTCTGCTTCTGTTGACATCCATCCTGACTTCCAAATTCACCCCTTCCCCATTTATTATACAATTCAGGACCATCTTCCCAGGGGGAGAACAACCCACGGTGATGCTGGACCTTCCAACATCAAACATAAATCAGGAAAACACACCATAGGTAAAGTCAATGGAGGAATTTCTTTTTTCCCTGGTGATTCTTGTTTATGTCAGGTGACAATTACTAACCAGCACAGTATGTTCTGAGAGTTAAGATGGAAACTTAATCTCTAGTGCAGCAAGGTAGAGAGGTCTGCTCTGGTAAGTGGATTGCTGTCTTCAACTTGGGAGTCTACTCAATGCCAGGAGAATATAGTCACTATAAAAGCAGGCTCAGTGCCAATTCTCCTCTGATCTTTTGTCTTTTGCCATAGAAAGACAAAGCAAGAAGAGCTTTACCAGATGTACTTCCCTCGAGCTGAGATTGCCCAACTCTAGAAAGGTAAGAAATAAATCTCAGGTCTTCACAAATTACAATCATCAGATCTTGTTCATTTTATAACTAAAATTTGCAACTTTTAGTTAAAATCTCTCCATTTTTCCCATTTTCTCTCAGGGCCTGCTAACTCTAATTCTACTACTCTCTATTTCTCTGAGTTAAATTTTTCCTTATTTCACATATAAACAATATCACTCAGCACTTGTGTTTCTGAGTCTGACTTATTTCTCTTAACACAATGTCCTCCAGGTCTATTCAATCCCCAACTATGGCAGAACTTCCTTCTCTCTGTTTTTGGGTAAACAACATGTGTATAAATACTTAAGATATTATGAACTTTTTATCCGTTTGTCTTGTGGCCACTATAAATAATAACACAGTGAATAAGAGGTGTAGCTATCCTGAGATTTTTTGTTGTTATTGACTCTGAACAGACACTCACAAATATGATTACTAGATTGTATAGTACCTCAATTCTCTGAGAAACTTCCATGTTGCTGCTTTTCATTGTGGCTGAACTAAGGGTAGAATTTATACTCCCCAAAAAAGTATGCAAAAGTTTCCTTTCCTCTGCCTCTCACAGCACTTGGTATTTCTTGAGTTTTGTTTTGTTTCTAAACTGCCCATCTTAATGGATCCATTTGGTAGTTCATTATGGTTTTGATTTGTACTTATTTTGTGATCAGAGATGCTGAGGCTTTTTTATATCTACTTGTGGGATATCTCTATAGTTTATTCAGGGAAGACTTTATATGCAGGGGTTTCTTTGCTTTTTAAAAAATTATGTTACCTGTAATTTTGTGATATAGTGAGTCAGGTTAAATTTTGAAGTAACTAGATCAATATTTTTCATCAGCACTCCATGTAACAAAAATCCATGTGCTCCTTTCAGACACTCCTGAAAACATGCAATCTCCACTAGGCTTTTGTGTTATTGTTGTTGTTGTTTTCCACAAGAAGTGAATTTATTTTGATTCAGTGGAAAAATAATTCCAAGGGGTTGTCCTCAGCAGCAGCATGGGAGGCCCTCTCTGTAAGCTTAGTAGTTGCTGGCATGCAAGACTAGCTGCACACAGATGGAGTATAAACCACGGTATCTCACCACAGATGCCGTGTCTTAGAGAATAGGAGCTGTGTGAGTGGTGACAAATGCTGGAATGCACTGAAGTACCAATTACTAACTATTTAAAGACAGCGCCACCTCCAAAATGGAACACAGTTCATGATGATGACAAAGTTGGTTCTGTTGGAGGAGGCAAGGAACTCCACACTCCCTATGGTAATCCTTTATAATCTATAATAATCACAAGTTTGTTTGGGAATTTCTTGTCTAAGGATGAGCTTAAAGTATTAATTAAGTCACTGTATATGTGTGTTGGAGTTGTTCACATCTCGTTTGTAATACATAGTTGTCAAAGGATCAGAATGAGAGGAATGGAATGCAGATGCCCAAACTGCCTGCCTGTGAAGAACATGGACTCTGGGGTGCCACCCTGCTGTCAACTTAATTGTTTCTTCCTCAAAATTCATATATTAAAGCCCTGTGTTAATCACCATTCATTATTATAAAATACCCAGGGAATCTACATAGGAAAGAAGAAACTTATTTAGCTTGGACTTAGGGAGTCTCACAGCTCTGCTAAGGGCTCTCCCCTTCTATATCACCTGCTGATGCATTGCAAAGTAAGAGCATGAAACCTCTCAGACTTGCCTTCTCAAGGTCTCAAGGAAGTCTCCTCAAGACCTTACTGCTTAAAGTTCCTACCTCCTCCCAATAGTACCTTCCTGAGGACCAAAACTTTAAAGCATAGTGTGACACAAACCACACTTAAACCAGAGAGCATTGTCATTTCCTGTATCCCAAAGTGGAACTGTGTTGGAAGACAGTGCCTCTAAGACATAGGAAACCCACCTCTTGCATCTTCTACTGATACCATGCTGGAAAATACAGTCTTGAAAAAAGGTGACCGATTAAAATTAGTGTGGAGCCTAACCCAGTCCAACTAGTTCAGTCTTCTCAGAAACTCCAAGAAGTAAAAACACAATTAAAAATGTGAAGATTCAAAAAGATGGTTGACATGGTGGCCCCTGCTTGTAATATAAAATGTGGGAGGTCAAGATAGGAGGTCACAAGTTTTGTTATCCCAAGATACAAAGAAAGTTCCAGACAAGCCTAGTCTGGGCTTACTGAGATCCTGTCTTAAATTACCCAACAAACAAACCACTTGTAATTCAAAAAGAGGGGATCTCATAATTCAGAAGAAATCAAATTTGTCAACACTTTGATTCTGGGTTCCAACTTTCAAAACTGTAAGCAAATATATTTTTTATGTATAAACCACATAGTCTGTGGTATTTTGTTATAGCAGTTCAGAAAATAAAAGTGGGCCTTTACAAAAGCTTTTAAAATTAGAATATTTCCTAACAATGTGAGTCATCTACAAATTTCCCTTTGTATGACCCCAACTTAGTCTGTTTCTCATCCTTGATGAAGGAAGAATTCAGGAAGGAAATTTTCTTCTAAAACATCAGTTCCCTAGAGCATGGGTTCCTCATTGCCTCATACTGCATAAGGGAGTAAGTAGCAGCTGCCACTATATATAAGAGAGACCCTCCCCAGTCCTATGTAGTTCCTCATATGCCCTATTGTCACATCCCTAATAACTCTACTCCTTCACTTGCTTGCAATATCAGACCTCTGTATGCCTGTGAAACTGAGAGCCTGGGAGATATTCTGCACAGAACCAGGCTGTTGACGCCACAGTGTAGAGACATTGATCAAGCTGCCCGTGGAGACTTGGCAACAGCAGGCCCATTAAAAACATTTCCTCTAAAGCCAGCTGACATTGATTTTTTTTTTTTTGGATACACCTTCTGAACCACAGAGCAGAGGAAGCAATAACTCTTCTCCAGCCAATGCAATACCGAAGTCGGGTCACCTTGTATATACAAAAGGTAGTAAATAATGAGCACACCCTCTCTTTCCATTCTCTTTCTACTTGCTTATTTAAAAATCATATGAGCTTCAGGGGAAAGTTATTATGTTCCCAAAAGGTGACATTGTGCTTTTGTTTGGACTGGGCCTTTTTAGTCAAGTGCTTGAAGATGATTAATTTTATCTTAGATAAGAGCGGGACAGCAGTTGAACTTTTGGATTTGTGATGTCACAACAAACCACATTTGTCCTCTGAATTTTAAGGAGTTGCAAATAACAAAAGAAGATGCTAGAGAATGTTCTCTCGGTACTGAAGGCCCAGACAAAGCACATGAATGAGGAAGTTCTTCACAGAGGAAGAACAAAGGCATGTTGAGGGTGTCAGGCCTGCACAGACCTTTAGAGCAAATGTTCTTGCTCCCTATCTTTCTCCTGATTTCTCTCGTTGCTATTTTAAGCTCTTTCATTTATTTTCTCATAATGCAATCTGAAAAAATCTTATAAGAAGGTGAGGTCTTCTTCATATTGGAGCTGAAGCGGGGGTTGCTCTGAGGGGAAGCCTAGGGTTTATTGAATTTCACTAGAACAGCACTATCTTGCAGTAAAGACTCTAGCATAACCAGCCAGCATGTTGTCATTGATCTGTGCTTCTAAAGGATGCTAAAGAAATCTGTGTAGTGGCAAGATATGAATTCAGGGGCCTGTTTGGACAAATGTTGAACCTATACTTCTCAGCAACCACACACATTTGCATGCACAACTGTGCATGTGTGCACTTACACACACACATCAATAATAATCACCAGCCTTCCTCTCACCCTCCTCATCAACACATTCACTAACCCCCAGCTACTATTCATACATGCATCCAGCTACAACCACACATACTACCAACAACTACACCCTTGATGCTCTCTTAGTTCAGGTGACCACAAGAAAATGAACAAAAGAACTTACCTCTCACATTTTCAGAGGTTGTGAAGTCTAGGGTGAGGTTGACAATTAATAGTAGGGTCCCCCGTTGGAGAAGAGCACAACAATCCAAACTATGCAGCCTTAACCTTTGACCTCACCAACCTAATTGCTTCCTGAAGGTTCTACCCTCTAAAGCTATCCATGAGTTTGGAAAATTTTGAAGAACATAAAGATATAGCACATACCAAGAACAAGCACAACCCCCATGCAACACACCTCCTACACAGACCACTTTCAAATGAGGTCTATTATAAAAACTCATTATCAAACTAACGGAATATGGAAAAATATCAATATAATATCTCTAATCTCTGTCCTTTATTCATAATATTCACCTCTGATATACAGATAACTCAAATTAGGGAAATGACTATCACATTCAAAATAAATTTTTTTCTATCTTTTCTTCATTTTGTGGTTTGTGCCTCCTGAACATGAGCCAGTTTGGATAAGATGCAAAACTTGGGTACTATGTAACCAAGAAGCATTGCATTTACATTTTGTGTGGGTACCAGATCACATTTTCTCTTTTTCTCTGGCTCTTGCCTCAAAGCAATAAATTCTTCTTTCCTTGCAAAACAATTCTATGTAAGGTAGTTAGGTAGCTTAGGAACAGTGGAAAATTGTGTGTTGTGGGTCTTAAGTGGGTTGCTTAGCCTTTTCCGAAATAAGAGCTGGATGCATTATCCTTATCTGACTTACAGAGTATCCAAAGGAAGTCAAGTCACTGTTATAAAGGTACCTCAACTTGTGTCATGCTATGTTCAAGCACATGGAAGCCTTGTCCCTTTCTGAAAGAAGATGGAGGGGGTGAGGAGATGGGGAGAGAGATGGGAGCTGGGGAGGGGGGATTGAACAAGAGGAGAGAGGTGACTCTGTGGTTGGTATGTAAAATAAAGGAAAATGATAATAAAAGTAAAGTTATCATTCTAGCAGATCATCTTCCACCCTCTCACCTCTCCCTCTGCTTTCCTTCACATTATCTTCATTTATGACTAGAGAAAACTCTGGGTCACAGGAATCCATTAGTCAATCTCTTTTGTTTTTTTCTCTCTGTAGTTCTGCAAAAGACTTGGAAGAATGACTTGCAATGCATTGAGATCTTGGAATCAATTAGAGTTTAATTAAACCTGTGCTCTTTGCCCTTTGCTTCCTAATTTATACAACTAATTTAGAGTTTTTGAATAAAACTTTTTATAAAAGTGTCTTTAGTTCACCTCCCTTGGCTCTGTGCAAAGAATGTTTCAACAGATGGGAAGGTGGTACCACCAGTAAAGTGCTTGTATCAGAAGGACAGGCAGCTGAGTCTGATATCTAACACCTACATTTACCTCTGAGCCATCTCTCCAGCCACAGCACCTACATTTGAAAAAAAAAAAAAAAAGAAAATAAAGGGCTGCAGAGATGGCTCAGTGATAAAGAGCACTTACTGTTCTTCCAGAGGACCTGAGTTCGATTCCCAGCAACCACATGGCAGCTAACAACTGTCTGTAATTCCAAGATCTGACACTCTTACACAGTTATAAGTACAGGCAAAATACCAATTCACATAAAATAAAAATAAAATGTTTTTTAAAAAGAAAATAAGCCAGGTATGTGGAGTATGCTTGTAATCCCAGCATTGGGGAAGTAGAAACAGGTAGATTCCCAGGCATACTGCCAGCTAGCCTAAAACAGTGAGATCCAAGTCAATGAGCCCCTTTCTCTGAGTAGGTGGGTTAACCAGAGCAACAACACCCAAAACTGTTCTCGGATCTCCTCCTCATGCATGTGAACACTTACACTCATGCACACACTGCTGGACAAGCAGTTTAGTAAGTAAAAGCGAACAATAAAAACTACTGAAAAGGGATTGTTAATATACACCATGACTATGACAAGCACCATATATTCTATCAAATCCCAGATCATCTTTAAACCAAAATTCTATAAACCTAATCCTTTGTGGAATTTGCTATAAAATGGGATGACATTTGAATTGTATATATGTCCCTGTACCTTTATAATTACACATGAGGATTATTGTCTTCAGCAACCAATAAAAATCTGTTTGACATAAAGAAAGTCATTGCACAAATCCCAATGGTTCTTATAATAAAAACGCGGAGACAGATACTGGGGAAAAGCTAAAAGATCAGAGAGACAGAGTAACAAGCCACAGTCACTGGCTTCTCACCACTACTGAATCTTTAGGCCAAAAGAAGTAGATTCTGTCTCCATGAATCCTCAGACTGGAGAGGGGAAGCAAAGGGAACCTCAGGGGAGGCCAAAGTGGAAGAGCCAAACTTGTCTCCTCTTACCTTATATTCCTTTCTCTGCTCAGCCATATTACTTCTTGTTTCAACCTTTCTAGTGCTGGGATTAAAGGTATGTGAGCCCAAGTGCTGGAATTAAAGCTGTGTGCCACCACTGCCTGACTCGGTTTCTCTTTTGGACTGGATTAAACTCATGTAGTCCAGGCTGGCCTTGAACTCAGAGATCCAGACAGATATCTGATTCCGAGTGCTGAGATTAGAGGTGTGTGCCACCATTCCTTGACTTCTATGGCTAACTCTGTGGCTGTCTCTGTCCTCTGATCTTCAGGCAATCTTTATTTGATATATAATATATCACCACAAAAGTCTCTTAACTGCTATGCATTTACAAAAACTTATTGTTCATATTCTTAGTGGTGTGATCTTTATTGCACAACTATGCTTTTCTACTTGTTTAAAGAAAATCTTAATATTCTATTCTTCTGAGTGACTCCATGGTTAATGAATAATATGATCAACATAATTAGCCATTAACTATGGAGTAATACAGTTCATATTACAATATATTGTCTAAGTTGTAAGTAAACAGAAGAAGGTATTTAATTTTAATTGAGAATAATTTTTATTTAGGCACTCAAATATTTCTTTGTTAGGTGAATACACAATTAAGCTGCATAGAGTGCACTGGTAGCTGATTAACTTATATAAATTTTATTCTATTGTTCAAATATAAAGCATTCAAGTTAATAGTAACAGAATTTCCTAAAGCTGTATTCTTTGTTTCAGTCAATATTTGCTTGTTCTGTGTTGCTTTACTTTGAAAATTCTCTCAAACAGGACCAAGCATATTGACTCTAATTAGCCTTCATTTTTTTTCAAAAAGCAACAGTTTATCATTTACTTAATTTTGCAGAGCAACAGTGTCATGAGCAATTGTTATTCCTGGTGTTGTTATAATTGCACTCTAATTGGTATGGAGAAAACAGCTGATTTTTCCCTGTCTAGGATACAAATGACCAGGAGCTTGGCTGTTTGGGAAGATGTGGCAGGAATACTGCAATTGTGTACTTCTAAATCTGTGTTCTGATTCTGTGGTTGCTGGTTAAGAGTTGAATCAGGAGGATTTTTCAGTTGGGCACTAAATCTCATCCTAACTAAGAAGACAAAGGTTATTGATCAATGCTAAAAGAGGGAGGAGGCATTTTCTCTAAGGATGTGGTTTCCTGTAGGTCAATGATTTGCCAATGGTGGGCACACATCCAGGAGTAATGGTCAACACCAATTGTACATAGTGTTTTTGTTTTTGTTTGTTTTTCAAACAGAGAGCTCACAGTTGGATGGATATGGAAAGAGGTGTGTCTGAGTAGGCAAGGAGTTGAGATCCAGGGTAAATATGGTTTTAAAAAAATTGTGCAAAATCATTAAATAAATTCTCAATTTAAAAAGCATAGCTGCTTATATATTTCATGTGGTTAAATATTAAATTCATTTCAAGAACAAAGGCAAATCTCTGTAGGAAAGGTATTATGCCTTTTCCCATTATGCCCAACATCATTTTAAATATAATCCCTGCCACCTTCCACCATGTAGATGATAGTCTAGATCCCCAGAAGGAGAGAAGCCATCCAATATGCCCTAACCCTAACCCTAACATCTCCAACACCTTATTGCATTGTTTCTTCTACTCGCAATGCCAGCTATGCCTCCCAAGTCCCCTTCTCATGCTAAGGAAATCTACCCAATCAATTTCCAAAATATCCCTCCTTCCATGAACGACAAATACTACATTTCTGAAAACCCTAATACATGCGTGCTCGAGTACATACACACACACACACACACACACACACACACACACCAGTGTACCCATATGCATCTGAATATACACAAGCATGTTTGAACATACACACATGTACTTGGTAACCACATCATGATGCAAAAGCAAGTTGGAAATTACTCATAACTAACTCTGTCGTGGTTGAGGAAATAAAGAGTGACGTGATAATTTTGATTTCATAGCTCCTCCATGACATAAGTCGTCATACCTTTACTTCAGACACTCTTGTACAAACCCTAGTCTAGCCATCATTGTTTTTACCTCTCGAGAGTTTTCAAAGCAATACTAATGATGCACTTACCCTTAAAAAAAAAATCACTAAACTACTCTTTGCTAGTGGTTTCAAACTACTAATAAAGTCATCCATGCCCCACCCACCTAATTTTAGAACCAATCACTGGAAAGCTATATTTTGTTTGGGTTCACCATGGATGCTGGAGTTTGATTGCTATTTTCTCCAGATTATAATCTATGATATATGTATACTCCCCTCACTCAATTGCTCTGATACTAAATTTTATGTTTGCTATAAAGTTTCTAAATTTAGATTCATATTTTACTTGAAATTATCTGGCAGTATACCCCTATCTAATCATTTCTAATCATGTTAATGTAGACCGGGAAAGAGAAAAGGAGGTAATCCTCAAATCTGTGTTACTTTGAAGAATGTCTTGGGACTGAAGTTCATCAATGGGGCTCTTTACGTGATGTACATGAACAGGGTCCTGTGTCTGATCCCCAGAACTAAAGCAGAAAAGAAATCTTAATTTAAATCTTATTGATCATAATACACATTTTTTGGATCTAGGGAAGAGAGGAAGTAGCAGGGGCCACTGGGTGGAGTGGAAGAAGATGAAATTGCAGTCAGGATGTAATGAATGAGAGAGGGGGAAAAGGTTTGATATATTTGATCAAGAATCCAGACTAATGGCTTCATGGATATCTTTAAACACACTGCTGCTTGCTGGACATAGCCTCACTGTAGTACAATACTGATTTTTTTTTTTGCTGTATGAAAGTAGCTAACACCCATATTCATATTTACCTTCTGTCCACATTACATTACTCAGTTCCAGCCTACATTAGTTAGTTATGCACAGAGTAGTTAGCAGAATAGCAATGTAAATTTTTAGTAACTCCATGTAATACTGTAGATGGACTTTTCATTTCTTTGATACTCAGCTTGTCATTGTTGCTTAATAAAAAGGAAAAGGTAGGCAATAATACTTCTTTTTCTAAAATTCTATTTACTTCTTCCCCTTAAAAGTACTGAGTAGGAGGCACATGATTGCTTATATGAAATATAATTTGCAAAATGTCATTCAGTTCTTTTTAATAAGATACTTATGTTTACTGTACTACCAGGTAATAACTCTTATAGGTTACAAAAGAAAAAAAAGCATGCATAAAACTAAGTGATAAAACAAAATGTGACATAAGTCAGTGAAAATTGGATAGGAAATGGGACCAAAATAGATAGTATCAACATATTTCAGACAGTAGGAAACCACTGCAGGGCAACTACAGATATGGATGGAAGAAATTTACTTACCTCAAAGGCTCAGAGGCTTCTCCACCTTTAGACAAGTGTATGTTACCACCAAGATGCACATCCTTCCAACAGTGCTCTCAGTCCCTCATCCCAGCTTCTAGTCTTTAGGATAACTCTTTGGTGTAAATAAAAGATGTTTATTGTAGCATGAGGCTGTGTTCTCAGTTAACAGATAGCATCATGTGTGTCCTAGCATTACTGAACAAGGCCCTAGGTGCAATCTTATTAGATGAGATTATGTCACCTGTGAACCAGATTCTGCATCTGGGAACAGACAGTTCCTAGAATTGATCAAACTAAACTAACTGTACTCCTCGATCCACACATAAGGTTATCTCCCTTTGAAATAATTGGTATCTGGGAAAGATACCAGTTGGGAACATATGAAGTTATTTTCTTCTTGGTTCTCTCCTCCATATTATATGATAATTTTTCATTGTACAATGAAATACATTAAAAACAAATTTATTCAGTGTCTTGATCTTGGGTATCACATAAGTATCACCATGATACCCACCAAAGGAAGCTACTGATAACTAAATGGTTATGACAATTGTGTTTATAATTTTAACACAAACAAAAACTCTATAGCAAGCCTTTTTGTCACCAACTCACAAATAACAACATAGAAACTTATTAATTATGAAAGTTCGGCCTCAGTTTAGGCTCATTTCTAACTAGCTCTTGTAAGTTAAATGAACCCAATTATATTAATCTATGTCTGACATATGGTGTTATCTCTCTTCCATCTTGTATCTCCTGTTTCTTCCCCATCTGGCGACTCCACCTTTCTTCTTCCCAGAGTTCTCTCTGTCCCCAGAAGTCTTACCTAACCACTTTTTGCCTAACTATTGGCCATTCAACTCATTGTTAAAACAACAGAAGGTGCCTTGGCAAAGATAGCTCTTCACATTGTAAACAAATATTCCATGATAAAACTCTTAAGTCTTCTTGCAATGTTGGCCAATGCTTCCAGACTAGATAGTCTGCTGTCAGCTCTGCCATTACAAAAACCAAAAGAAGAATTCATAACCCATAACTCACTTGTAAACTATATATAATGCAATGTAGAGTGTCCTGCAGGTATCTGGGAAAAGGAGAGTTCCTAAGCAAGGAACCACTCTCGTTGCTGATGTTGTCATCATTACCATTTACATCATCTTGTCCCTGAAGAGAGGTAGAGTCATTAATAGATGGAGATTCAGGATCAGAAGGTTATCTTTGAAATCAAATAATGAGCAGGACTGAGAGGCAGAATATGGTTGTATTTGAGTTTTCAGGATAGAAGCAAGGGCTTCTCTTTTAAATGTATTCTGAAGTGAGTTATTTAACCATTCTAAAATGTATTTCCTCATCTGAAAATGAAGAGGTCTAAAATGTGTATTTTAATAGATATAAAGATGTCTTGCTAGATAATCAATAGAAATTATATTTGTACATAGAAGACAATTATAAGGTGATGTTTTAGCAACTTATTGCTTCTTTTCTTTTTTCTTTTCTTTCCTGGCTGTCCTGAAACTTACTCTGTCAAACAGACTGGCCTCAAAACTCATGGAGATACACAATTCTAAAGGCATAGAATTAAAGTGCTAAGATTAAAGGCCTGTACCACCACCACCCAGCTTGTTTGTTTTCTCAGTTGTTCTTCAACTCTCATTCTATCTTTGAGAAATAATTTAGGAAAAGAAGTTATTGCCATCACCTGTGACAGATTTTTCGGCAAACTCACTCATGTATGTATCTTGTGAAGGAACATGAAATAAGCCTGCTCTTTGTTGCTTCTTATTTGTTAAGCAAAGTTCTCAATAAGATACTAGTTGTCTAAAGAGAAAATGAAGTCAAGGACATCATCTTTATTATGAAGACAAGAATTCTATTCAAAAGTCAAATCCATCACCTCACAGTTTGCATCAGAACGTATTGTTTGCTAGCTGAATTTAAAGAATTGAAAAACTTCACAAAATAATATATTTTTATTTTTACCTTATTTATGATGGTTAAATTTTTATTCAATGTTAGACTTTTAAGAAAAATGAGATAAAACTAAATACGAGGAAAGGCAAGCATACCAAGCACTGGAGCATAAACCTAGAATTTAAACTCATATTCCTATTGCTGACCAATGGCTGAAAAGCCACTGCAAACATGCTGGTGAGAAAGGATAGTTTTATAATGAATGGTCCTGGGGAAAATAGATATATGCATATAGAAAAAATAAAAATAGATAATTTCAAATCATCATTTGAAAACACAATTCCAAAGTAAAGATATAAATATAAGGCCTAAAACTGTGGAACTGCTAAGAGAAAATACGTCAAGATATTAGAATAAGTGAAGACTTTATAGATGTGAACCTCCTCCCCAAAATCACAGGAAACAAAAGTAAAAATAAGTACATAAGACCTTGTAAGACTTCAGATCTTCCCCCACAACAAAAGACATAATTACAGACAGCCTTCAGAATGATTAGTATATAGTTAATTAACAGAGTATAAAAAGAACCCAGCAACTTAATAAAAAACCCACAAATAGTCTAATTTTAAATGAGCAAAAGAGCTAACAGACAGCTTTGTTTTCTGAAAAAGACATATCAGTTGCCACCAGGCATATTTGTATGTTTTCACCATGAAGAAATTATAAACATTTGAGATGTGTGTTGGTCAGTTTGTATTACTACAATATATATATATATATATATATATATATATATATATATATATATATGTAATCATTGTATTTGGAGACCAAATTAGGTTGCAAGTAGCCTATGATTCATTGGTCCTATAGCTTTGGTCTTGTGGCAAAGAGGCACAGTGTTCTTGAAGCAAGCAACACTTCATCACCATAAAATAAAGGAGAGGATAAGGGAGGGCCTGATAACCCATGATGCCTTCTACGAACACAACAGCAATGATCTGGGTTCCCACCCTGTGGAATTACCACTTTCCAGGTAAGTAGGAGAAAGAATTTAGATTCAGGGACAGAAAGAAAAGACACACCAGGAAGATACCAGGGCCAGACAGACAGACGTGGAAGAAGCAAGAACGTAAGACATATCGAATATATATATTTTTTTAAAAAAAGTAAAAAGCTCTGAAGCAAAATATAGATGAATAGTAATAAGTTGAGTTAAAAGAGCTAGTGGGATAAGGCCAAGCAATCATAATTAATAAGTCTCTATGTTTTTATTTGGGAGCTGGTTGGCAGCCCAGTAAACGTTTCAACTTCACTCCTGTTGAGGAGGCCTTGAGTTCAATTACTCATCATCAATAGATGAATGTAATTATTGTACTGTTAGGAATGTCTTGCCATGCTGGTCATTGTTGTAGTTCATAGACATCACAGCTGGGTATGACTTTGATTGCTTCCCTCTCTCTTCAACAGTATAGCCCCACCTGGTACTTTGAGAGCTAGTCCTCAGAGAAAGGATTTTCAGGTTAGATCCAGCTCAAATCTTCCAAATCCTGTGTCTGAAGTGCATGTTGTCTTTAGTAATAGGGACTTACCTTCAACCTTTGGAAGGCAATCCACAGCAGCAGCAATAGCCTTGATTGTCTTTAGAGTCTCTTAGATGCCTATGACCAATAACTTGAAAGGAAGTTTCTCATGCCTGGTACTCAGGTTTTATTATTATTGCTATTGTTATTATTTTTGAATCTTGAGAATTTCATACATGTATACAATTAGACAGGGTAATATTCACCCATTTTTCCATCTCTAACTTCTCCCAAACATAACCCTAACACAGCCCCCTCTCAATGTCAACACTTTCTGACCTTTATGGCTTGACTGTGGGTGATTCTGTTCTCTCATATTTTATTAAATATACAATATATCACTACATATGAGTGTTAAGCCAGAAGTTTGGATTTTACAGTACTCGTTCTATTATCCAACTCTTACATTCTTTCAGCCTCTTCTTCTGAGATATTCTCTGAACCTAGTAGGTCAGCAATGTAGCATGCAGGATTCAGCACCACAAATATATAAGATCATTGGTATCTTTTTTTCCCTGGCAGTCTGCATAACACCTCTGATACCATAAAAGCTATGTGGTAGGGAGGGAGTTTTTGTGGTCCTATAATCTAATCTGAGCATGGAGCCTAGACTTTCTCTGAAGAAGAAAAACAAATGATCAAGAGCATAGTGGGAAACGTTGAGATCTGTCCATGAGTCATTAGGAAAATGCAAATAAAAAGCACAATGAAATATCATTTCCAGAAGAACTAAATAAAAAAGATAAGCAAAAAACAGTTGCCTGAGATATAAAAAATGAAACTTTTATATATCATTCTTAAAAATTTTAATTATAGAGTCATTTTGGAAAATAATTTCAAAGTTGAGGTATTAAAAATCAACTTTCAAAATATTGAAAAAGTTTCCTGTGATCCAGCAACTTCACTAATGGGTGGTCCCCAACTTACTATGAATCAATGGCTGTCTTGACAACACTGCAGACTGATTTACGTTCAGGAGAAACTGTACTTCTGCTTCTGAACATTGATCTTCTTCTTGTCCAATGATGTTAATCACAATGTTCACTCTCCCAATACTGGAGACTGGCACAAGGTGCTGCTCCCAGGTATTCTAGCAAACATGGGTTAGGCAGCACATACTCTACTCTGTGTTGCTGTGTTGTGTTCAGTAGGTTAAGTACACTAGGTTCATTTCCAGATTATGATAAGTTTATCAGGGTGTAACCTATCTTAAATTGAGACGCGCCTATGTATCCAAGAAACATACATATATATCAAACTCTTTATTCCCATATCACCTTTAGCTGCCATCCTTCCTGTCTTATCTTCACAGCTCCCATTATTAGGAAAATAACACTTAGTAAAGGTCAGCAAAGGTTTTTCAATATAAAACTTAAATAATGTTTTCAGTCTTTATTTTCTATAACTTACCATCCCACTCCTCCTGAACACATCTGCACAGCCATTCAACAGAAGAATCATCCCTCTTACTGTTACCTTTTCTTTTCACTCTATGCTCTTTTTCACCCTGTAGAAATTTACTTACCAACCAGAAGCCAACACTTCCAAAATTTACTTCTCCAGACAATTCATTCTTTTATTCCACAGATATGTATTGAATGCCCACAATTTGTCAACCAGTGAGAGTAAGAGAAAACAATATGGATTCTTCTAGGTTATGATCTTTGTAGCCAACTTCCTGCTGTTTTCTGCACTTGGGTATCTCAAAAGCAACCTGTGTCAGCGTGTTCTAAAAGAAGTATATAGCTTCTCCTTCAAACCCAACCTTCTCTCCAGATGCTGTTGTCATTCACAAGACGTGGCTCAAGTTTAACCCCTCACAGCGAGGTTCAGTTATCTTCACCCCTTCTGTCTAGCACAAAGCCCATCACTAAGCACATTTAATTGTCAGCCTCAAACAATCCCTTGAACCCACTGATTTGACCCCACCCACATTTCTCTTTAACCCATAATTCATCATCCCTTTGTGGTGATATATTTTATATTTAATAAAATCAGTCTGGAATATCAGAGGGAAGAGCCATCTCTCCAGCCTTTTTGTTTGTTTGTTTTGTTTTGTTTTCTTGCTTTTGAGACAGAGTTTTTCTATGTACCAGTCCTGGCTGTCGTAAAACTTGCTTTGTAGACCAGGCTGGCCTTGAACTCACAGAGATCCTCCTGCCTCTGCCTCCCAAGTGCTGGGACTAATGGCATGAACCAATTCTGCCTGGCTCCACATGGCTTCTACAGAATAAATCTCTGTCTTCCTACACCTGCCTTAAGTATCTTTTTTACCTAATTGTTTTGCTTCTAGGTTCAACTCCGAATCATATTCTAGAGTTAAGCTTTGGTAGTTAGGCCTTGAACTTACAGAAAGACAGAAAGATCTCTGTCTCTGGAGTTATGAGGTTAATGGCATAGGTTACCACTCCAGGTCTTTCGGGGGCTGGGTTTAAAAGTGTGAGTTACCACTCTCTGACCCTCCTGGATTAACTGTGAGTAGGTCTGTTCTCTGATATTCCAGATTGGTTTTATTAAATAAAAAAAAAATCTATCACCATATCCTTTAACCTCTACTAGTATTGTTATGCTCAAAGCTTGACCCACAGGGAGACCACTGAAGCCAGAGATGTCCGGAACGCAACAGCAAGGTTTATTGGTAGTGCAATACAAACTAGGCAGGAAGCATACTTCAAGCTTCTATGATAACAGAGAAAGGAGTAGCTATTGTCTTTGGTTATAAGGGGCCTTTTATAGGCAAAAGTTACAACCAAGTTTGTTGTTTGGAGACAGGGTGCTGATATGCTACTGATTTGCTCGTGCTTAAGGTCTTTCTGCCCCAGAGTATCTTTGAACCCTACCTGGATGGACCCCACCTGGACCCTACCTGGTATGGCTAGTTTTTCCCAGAACTGAGCAAGCAAGAATCTATTCCTCTCCCAGAACTGGGCAGATATCTTGGCTAATCTCGCAGAGCTGGGCAGGTAGGAAGCCATTTTTCTCTCAGAACTGGGGAGGCCCCCTGCTTGGTCTATTCTGTTAAGACATGTTCTTTTCCCAGGACTGACCAGGCATGACTATTTTTCTCCCAGAACTGTGCAGCCCCACCCCCCATGCACCAGAAACATGAAACTAACCTTTATTTTACTTTTTTATAAAATAGATACTAGAATGCAAAATGGGGTTTCTTGGCGTAAGTTTTCTCTCTTTAGTATTATACCTCACTGTGGGTCCCCAGATCTGATACCTGCCCTACAAAATCTTTTTCATTTTTTTACGTCTGCAGACATACTATACTCTGTCTACAACACTATGTAAAAAGATATCTGCAAGTCCTTCCCAGCTTCTGGCTACAACCAAATTTCACTTAATTTGTCAGTTCCTTGGCAATTTAAATCTAAATCATGTCAGAATCCCTATATCCATAGTCAGCTTCCTTCTTAGCATTTACCACAGTTATGATTTATCACATGTATTTGTATGATTTTTATTGACTTATATCTTCACTCCTCAGTTGGGAGTATATTATAGTAAAGGATATTTTCACTTTTGCTTCTGGTTGGATGTGAAGCTCTACCACATGATTGTCACCATCAGGGTCGTACAAAGAAAGCAACTTTAATTGTTACATACTTTTCCAACCTATGTCTAATGTAATGTATTTAAACATTCTCCATTTTAACTGATACAAGATTATTCCTTTGTTTTTTTTTTTTACTGTTGCAGATAGTACTGGGGTCTTTTTATACATTTGTATTTACTACTATCTTAAGGTAAATTACTACAATAAGCAAGATTGTGTCTAGCACATAAGACTGTATAGAAATGTTTTAGACTCAAGAATATATGAATATTAAGAAAATAATACCAATTAATGATATCATAATGTTGTATGGGTCTGTACTAAAGCAAACTACCCATTTAGATTGCATAGCTGCTTATTCCATGCATTTATTGAAATCTTCAAACATCTTCATAAATAACTTCTGGGCAATGTTGATGAAACTCATCAACAACAAGATTGCAAGATAGAATTATCTTTTAAGGGAGTTCCTTTAAAGAAAGAAATGAAGGAAGAAAACACAAATAAAGAAAGCAACTCCATCCAAGGTTGGAAAACTTTTTAGATCGTGCTTTGGTTTTCTTCTTTGTAAACACAGTTGACAGATCAGTAGAAATCGTCACCTACTTCAAGAATAGCTACTGGATATTTTATAACATTGACAAAAATGCATGCTAAATACAATGGTAACCGTGGATGCTTAAAGGCATTCTAAAATGTCTTTGGGTAAGTTCATTGCAGGTCTGTGTCCTGGGAAAGTATGAGGCCAATTAAAGCATTAAGAGCCAGAGCTCCAGGAAGATGAAATTATATGGCACGTTATCCACTCCCTCTCTGATTTCACCAATTCCAGGATTTCCCTCAGGGAGGTTTCCACACAAGGGTCTCAATTAGTAGACTCTGCAAACCAAAACAAAGTCTTGTAGACAAGTGGATTTTCCAAGAATATTACATTCAAAACAACCATAGCAATGCTTCCAATAAATACGTGTAAAGTATTTCTGATGTTTTGTAGACAGCCATATCATCTGCTTTTCATTCTGTGAAAACTAAATGTACAGTTTACCACATAAGTACATATCATGCTCAGAAAAAAAATCTATCCACAGCATGATCTACTTTCAAAGTACTGGATTTTTTTTTCTCAAAAAGAATTAAGACCTATTGTTAATAAAGTAATAGATGTGCATAATAAAATATATGTAAAAATCATATTGCAATATAGTAAAAATGACTTATTTTTTTCAGGGGGTTTTAAAACGAATAATTTTAAATGTTACTAATATATTATTATATAAACTCTTTTTTTAAAATATATTTCAATTCATATTTACATAATGAGTTGTTTATTTTATTCAGAAATTTCTTGATATATTTCTAACAAACCATACTACTTGGCATGCTTATTGATATTTGAGTTTAAAAGGATAAGTTTGAGAGAATCAGGAACTTCAAGAACCAGCACCAGATTGGTTAACAGTTCATTACCCTGTCACCAAACATTAGCCTTGGATCTTCAGGTTACTCACTAAAAGAAGGTCCTAGACTAGGACCCAGGCAGAGATGTTGCTGAGTACTCTTCTCCAAGCAGTGGCCTGCAGGCCCTGAGGCTCCATACCTAAGATGAATGGGTCCTTTTTCAGTTCACAGGCCTGAAGGCTATGATAAGGACCTGAAGGCTATTCCAAGTTATCTCCTAGGGCCTACAACAGGGTTCCACAAGCTTTCTCAGATCTCTAATAAAGAATGCTTCTCTTCCCTAATACCTGTCTCTTAAAACTGCTTACTTGTAAACCAAGACTTGAAATACCAAAAGGGTCAAAAATATGCCATGTGGGTTGACCCTGCCTGCACTTCATGATATAAAAATTATTTTTAGGACAAAAAGTTTCTCTAAGCTTTTAACAAACTAGTTCTTTAGTGAGTCCTTGAAGGACATGCTTTTAATACATTATTTAAGAAGAGCAGAGTCTCTCTTAGTGGGGAATTCTACTACCATAGGAAAGAGATTGGATGAAGACTTGTCACAGTGTCTCCAAGTAAACAAAGGTTGGCTTCTCCTAACCCCTCCCACTTCCGGTTGCTTGCCTAGCCTTTAAAGGTTGAACTATCCCTCCCTCCACCACTCCCACTTTTAAAGAGGCATTCTTTCAGGCTCTTTCTTTCAAAGCTTTAGAGAACACAGGGACTAGAAAAGGACTGCAGTGTCACCCCTGCGACAGCCTCAGCACACACCGAAACCACCTCTACACTCCCCGACATGAATTCCATTCTGCAAGACAAATTCTGATCCTCCAGTCTTGACCACAAACCATTAGTCAAGAGCCCAGGCTTGCATCCTGGTGTGTGGATCAGCATCCAGGGAGTTTCTGGCAGCCTGAGGGAAGCGCTGATCTGAGTAGAACAGAGAGAAGAACACTAAACGGGGCTACCTTCTGCGGTTTTGCTGTTAAAGAACAGGGTGAGGTGATGTGTAAAGCCCCCCGCCCCCGAAACTAAAACAGTGTATGACAATTACACAGGAGGACATCCTGGCCAGAAACAGGCCAGAGGGTGCACGACTGATGCCTTCTGCCTGGACTGCCTTCTCTTGCCTCTTCCACTCCAGGAATTCTAACCTTTCTTAGGGATCCGTTAAATAAATATTTCTCCAGGAAGCCATCCTAACCTCCTCCTTCTTTCTCTTTCTTCTCTTTCTCTTTCTTTTCCAGAAGTGTATATTCAAAAACACGTATCTAGCATTCTCTGTAATCTGTAGTCAATGTTTTGCTGCTTCTCTTTGTTTCTGTCTCCCACACAGATCACACACAATTTGAAGATGGATAACATCTTTTGCTGGGACGCTTTCTATACAGCATCAGCACTAGGCACAATGCCCAGCACATAGCATAAGGGCTTCCCACTAACCATCCCATCTACCAAAGTATCCACCCTACCCTTAATCTAGTTTAACACTACTTAATAAAATGGGACCATGAATCCCTACTCTTCATCCATCCATTCCTGGGTGACTCCTTTTAGCTTGTCGTACTTTCATTCTAAGATAAGGAGTGTCTTATTTGACTGGAATGTTTGTGAGAAGAAATTGAGCATGCCTGGTTCAATATTACTCCTAAAAGCATCCTACTTATACCTCAACAACCAGCCACACACACTTCAAGTTATAACAAACCCACCAGTTCCCACTTTCCTTGATCCCTGAAAACTGATTAATCAATCCCTCCTCTGTGTGTGTGTGTGTGTATGTGTGTGTGTACAAAAGTGTGCATGTGCTTTTGAAGAAAAAGTTGCAAATATCACCCCACTTTGTCTGTAAATGTGTTAGTACATTTTATCTAGTAGATAAGCACTAAAATTTCAAAATCTATTTAACACAAATTATTTGCTCTAATGACTGTATCTAAACACATTTCTTCACATCACAACTCCATGTGTTGGAGACTACTATGGTCTGAATGTATCACTGAAAATTCATATGCAACAAGTTTAATCTCTGGTGCAGTGACTTCGAAAGTGGCCTTACACAGGAGGTGTTTAGTAAGTAGGGCCACTTAGGTTTGCATCAGGGGACTTGTTCTTACTTCTTCTCTTCTGCCATATAAGAACACAGCATCATCTGTAGGGGCAGCAGTGCTGAGGCTCTGTCCTAGAAAGAGATGCCACACCCACCAATACCTTCATTCTAGATTTCCTAGTTTCCAGTATGGTGCAGGAATAAAATTATCTTTATAAATTATCTACTCCCAAATACTATATTACAGCAGCACAAGCTAGCCTAAAATAGGGATGTCTACTCTATCCTATTGCCTACCTGGTGTGGAGTGGGTCCTAATACATAAAATGAAAAGGGATAAAACTTCAAAAGAGAACACAGAAAACCTTTTTCAAGCTGGAGACCTGGCAGCATTCATGCATGCCCCTTCTTTTTGGTAACAACATGCAAAATTGCCCTCAAGTTTCAGCCCTTATAATTCAAGAAAAGTAGCCTTTTCTAGCAGCTCCTAGGGTACAACAAATGGCCACAGTGGGACACGACAGAGCAGTGCAGCATCCTTCCCAATGTGACTGACTTAGTGATGGGCACAGATCCAGGCAAAGACACACAAAGAAACTTTCTGCACAGATGAAAGGAGGTAAGTGCTCCCCTGTTGAATGTCAATCCTCAGGACAAGAGTGCTAATATGACTGTGAGGGCAAACTGCATTTGAAAATGAATCTGACACAGAAAATAGATAGAAAAGGAGAGAAATTAGGCCCTGAAGAAGGCAGCTGATTAGCTATTTTTCTCAAAGCTGTGACCAAATACCCCATGAAGCAACTTATTGAGAGTGTTTGATTTTTGACTCATAGTCTGAGGGCACAGCATTTAATTTTGACCACAGTTCAAAGGCACAATGAAGGCATGGCAGCAATTGTGTCTGAAGCAAGCCATGGCAGCAGGCCCTAAAGCTGCTTCCCACATCACCACAAGGCAGAAAGTAAGTCTAAGCTGTAAAACCTCAAACCCACTCTTTGTAACCCACTTTCTCTACTGCTGTGCCGTCTCGTCTCCAAAGGTTTCATACCCTCCCAAACAATGCCAGCAGCTAGGTATCAGGTGTTCAGTCACATGAACCTGCACTGAGCATTTCCACATTCCCAGCAGTACCTAACACTAAAACAAACTTGGCTTTGAAGTTTGGTGTAGTGCTTATAATCCATTTGAAAGGGGTGTGTCTAAAAATTAAAATGGAGACTTTACTTTTTTATTTTTTTAAAAAAAAAAAATCTATGAAGTTTTAGTTACATGGCCCAGTAAATATCATCTTGGCTTAAGCAATACTGGATTGCTCACTCTAATATTTTTTTTTTAATCAGGAATATTCCTGTCTGATGATACAGAGCTCAGCATTTGTATGGCCCCAAAACATTGACAGATTCAAGGACATTCTGACCTTCATGGTGAGTTCCAGGTCAGATACAGCTACATAGTGTGATATGTACATACATTCCTTTCTTGGAAAGAAGTACAGGAGGAGGAGGAGGAAAAAGAGGAGGAGGATGGAGCAGAGGCAATGGCAATAAATAAATAAAAGAAGAAGAAAGAGAAATCCCAAAGCCATGTGAATGATAAATAAAACAAAATATTTCTCAGCATTGCCCCAGCTCTGGTGCTCATCCACCTGGGCTTTCCTGGCAGATCAAGCCTCCAGGCATCAGATGCCACATTTATAAAGGATTGAAAACAGAGTGGCCTCTAAATCCCTTTCTGCTGAGATTTTCTATGAGTTAGTAGAGAAAGACTGAGCAGCACTGTAATGGAATGTGACATGCTGCTTGCTGGAGGTACCATGTGCGTACTGTTGTAGCTCTCTTTTCAGCTTAATTAATTTTCAATCTGCTCTCCACATTCCTGGAAAAGAAGATAACTTCCAGAACGAGAAAGGCCTCTGCTCAGCACTTCTTTTCAGCAGGAGCTATTCTGTAGGAAAAGACTTTCTTCATTCATTGTGATCCAAGTTTGTAATGTCAGCATAATAGGAACACATGCAGATATTAGGCATGATAACAGGAAGCCAGAGAAAAGTGTTTCTATATTTTCCCCAGCAGACTCTTTGCCTTCTGCAAGAACAAGCTTGCCCTAGCAGCTATGTGTTTCTTCTTAAACACATATGTCTTTATTTCAAACTAATTTTTGAACAATATGTATACACATATATACATATATACAATATACATATACATATATATACACACATATATATTTCACTTGGTTGAAAAGACAAATTGCAGAATAATACTTAAAGAAAACAAAATTTATCACCCTTTAACCTTTCTCCTAGATGAGACTACACCAGCTTTTATAAAAGCTCATAAATGAGGTTCAATAATATAATTTGTATTAGTTACTAGAGTTGTGACAAAGTACTAGAAATTTTCTTTCTCTGACTTTTGGCACATAGAAATTCAAGATCAAGATGTTGACAAGTGTGGTTTCTTCTTAGACCTCTCTCCTGGCCTTGTAGAATACTGCTTCCTTTTTATATCCCCATTGCCTTTTACCAGGGTTCTAATCACCTCTTGTTATACAGTAAAGACTCCAGTCCCAATCAGTGAAGGCTCTGAGGACCCAATATTTGTATCCCTGTATTTCATGCCAAAGTTCTAACCACTAACATGATAACATTTTATGGCTAGACATCTTAGAGGTAATTCTGCTTGCCTAAGGCCATGGCGGGCCACTTGAGGAAAGTAGTGTCCTCACAAGAGACTGGGTCACTCTTTCTACCTTTCATTTGACTTTCCCAGTAGAGATGTGGACAAAAAGGGGAATTGATGACAGAACAAAGAAATGATTTCATCCAATAAGTTTATTTATTAGGTTGCTTACAAGGGTGAGGGGTAAGGGTGAGATATTACAGTAGCATGGATGACTCAAAAGCAGCTGCATTACCAAAACCTCACCCCAGCCTGGGTGAGACAGCCGAGGAAAGCTGTCTAAAGCTCCCTGTTGGTCAACCACTCAACAGATATGGAGAGTCTCCTCACCTTGGCAGAGGTCACTGCTTGTCTAGCTGGTGGGTGATAGGAGCTGTAGACCCTTGTGAACCTTATTTCAGAAGTGTCCTGAGACTATGAGTTGTTTGCTTCCAGATGCTTGTAATTTTTGTCTAATTTCTTAGTCTTATGCATCTCTCCAGAATAAAATGTTTTAGTTGGAGAAATTGCTACTCAATGCTACCCAATGAGGACTCAGAAAGAGGCAAGCATTTACAACCCAAAAGAAGGGGCTTCACCCTGGCTAGACTCTACAGCCTCAATAACTGTGGAACATACAATCTGCTGTTGGGTTTTTTGTTGTTGTTGTTGTTGTTGCTGATTTTCTTTTGTTTAATTTCATTTCATTCTGAAACACTTGCCTCTTCTTTCTTCCCTTGGTATGGGATGTTTTTCTGTATGTTGTGAATATCATTCACTAATAAAGGGGATGTTTGGGCCTATGGCAGGTTTCTTCTAAGCAGGTGGGAAATCCAAGCATAGATACAGGGGAAGGAGGGTGGAGTCAAGGAGACATGATCCAGCTGCCCAAGAAGTAAGATGTAAGGAAACAGGTAAGCCATGGGTCATGTGGCAAGACAGATTAATGGAAATGGGTTGAACTAAGATGCAAGAGCTAGCTAGCAATTTGCCTGAGGCATAGGCCAATCAGAATATAATTAATATAAGCTTGTGTATTTTTATGGGTCTCCCTTGTTTCTCTTCTTCTTCTCTTCTCTTCCTCTTATCTATCTGCCTCTCTCAAGTGCCCACTCTGATATAGCCTTTCAGTCTTTCACTCTTAACTCCCACAAACAACCTCTTGCGCTAACTCTGTTGCATGCGACAGCATGTTTGCTTAGTGGCATACATTGGCAGCACCCTCCAAAAGGTACCCACTATCCTTTCAATGTGTACTCTAAAAGTGTAAGTAAGTTGAAGTTGAGGCAGAGTATCTGGAAGATCAGAAGATGAGGAAATGTGAAGACAACAAATAATTGGAAGTGTGTCAAAGGGGCCCAGGATCCAATCCATAATAGCTTTCACCTGCCAAAGATAGAACATTTTGAGCACGGTAAATCTGCATTAAATTATAACCCAAAGTATAGAGCAAGGACATAGATCCATACAACATACATAAACTATTGCATAAACCAATAAGTTGAATAAAAGTCTTTAATTCTTCCTCAAGAAGAATTCTAGGTAAATTTCCCTGGCTTTTCAGGAAGTGAAATTTAATTACCACCCCAACAAATTGAGCATTGGGTAAAAGTAAACGAATCTTTTCTAAGGAATGGTAGAGAAAAGGAAAAGTCAACACTAGAAAGAGGACAGATATACTTTTATTAAGAGGTAGAGGTTGACACCGTAATATTTAGTGACGGCAACACCTATATGGATATCACAAGCTCCTCAACACACATTCAGATTTGGGACATTCTTCATGATATTTGATGAACACTTCTCAAAACTGTCAGAATCCTGGGAGAGACAGAAAGAAAAAAAAACATGAAACAATAAATAATAAAGTGAGACTGGGAACTGGAGAGACAGGTTCTCTGTATAAAAGCCTGGGACTTTTAAGTCTCTGATGATGGAAATACTGGTCAATCACGAATCAGACCTTCGGTTTAATCTTCAAAAGATTAACTTCAACCACAATGAAAGACACTATGGAGAAGCAATCTAACAAAATATGGATAAATGCTTTCAAAAAAATTAAAAATGGAATGTTGCATAATCACACCAAGAGAGGTCTTGTAAATTCAAACAAATTAGAAAATTAATACTCCTTCTTTCCAAAGGTACTATGGAAATTCTGGGATATTGAAAATTTAGGGGGTTCTTTCAGGGAGAGGGATACTTCTAACAAAAACGTGAACAACAAATTCTATTTTGCTTGGATAATAATCCTTCCTGCTGCTCACAATGCTGCCCTCTCTCTCCCCCTCTTTTCTGGGCCTACCCTTTCTTAATTTCTTAAATCTATCTTTCTCCTCCTTTGAAAATCAAAAGCATAATTAGAGGGCATGTGGCTCCACCTTTTATGGAAATAGCTCTGTTCCTTATTTGCATATGTTTGCCCCCATTACCAGCTGTCCCAAAGAGCAAGAGAATGGCTATATATCTCCTTGTTATCAAGAAGATTTTTGTTCAAAGATTAGAGCAGCACTAAGGCAGAAAATAACTTTTCCCCCCTCTGAAAAATACAAGAGCAGTTTAAAGTGAATAGAAATTAGTGCATCGGTGAACTAGAAGAAAACATTATTGCCTCTGAAATGGTCTTGTTCCCTCAGCTCTGCATAACAATATGCAGATTGCTATTGTGCCTCCTGGTCGGCTTCCCAGCCCAGATCACTCAAGTTCCCCTGCTTGAGTTAAACCTGTGGGAATGAAATGCACAGTACAGACAGACAGAGTTAAATCTTCAGAGAGAAGCCTTTTCACTCTCATTCTAAACAATCATTTCTGCCACTAACAGGTGTAAAATGTCTTCTAAGAAAAAAGTGCAAACCGGTAAGCGTGCTTTTGTAGTTTGCAACACAAGTTGCATATAAATAAGGCTTACTAACAGTCTGCTTCAGTTTTACAAAGCAGATGTCTGCTGTCCTAAGCAAATAGTTCAAGTTGTTTCCAAAATACGGAGGCAGAAAGCAATAGAGGTACCATTTACACACTCATTAGTCAGAAAGGAAATGCATCTGCTTGGGAAAATTGCTACTCACTAAAAAAACAAGTTTCCCTGGCAACAGCTTCATTACACAACTCCTAGGCCACTTCTGTCATGGGGGAAAAATACATGCAGATTTTTGACAACTTCTAAAAATGTTTGCCAGGAGAATATTTCCTTTGATAGTTGTGTCCAACCTTTTGATACTAAAATATGACATTGTTATATGCAAATGTGTTGGGCCACACCCTTAGTAGTCTAAGAGCTGCCCCACACACTGTCACTACACACTACACACACAAGGAAAAAAACTGGCCATATCTAAAACATAGAAGTAAGTTCAGATCACTAAGAGATGGAAAAACCACCATATGTCATTATATAACAGATAGGAAAAAAGGGAGGGAGGGGCGAAAGGAGAGGGAGGGAGGAAGGGAGGGAGGGAGGGCTAATGGCCCCTGAGAGAGGAAGAACCAGGTTTTGTTTTGTTTGTTTGTTTTTCTTCTTTTTCAAGGATGGAAAAGTGGTCAGTCTTAGTATGTACACATACAAAAATAAAATAAGTACAAAAGAAGACATGAATTTGAAGGATGACTGGACAGATAGTTGAAAGAGGGAGGAGAGTTGAAAAGGATGAAAATATAGGAGACTTATGTATGAAACCCTTAAAACTATAAAATTATTGAAAAAATAAAATAAAAAGCAGAAAAATGGAAGTGGAGAGTGAAATCCCTCTGGCTAGTTCTGTTGGGAAAATGGCTATTGGTTTTCTTTGTAGCATTCCTTGATTCCTTCCTTACTATTCAAAGAGTTGCCTGACAATACCAAAGCATTATTATAAATGAAAGAAATAGCAATAGAATGATAACAGGGTCAACAAGGACTCCGAATCCTACAGTGTAGTTAACTTTCTATGCCTCTCAGCTACCAAAGGAGACATTCAGAAAAGAGGTGAGCTTTTCTTTTGCCATTCTGTCTAAACATGTTCATTGTTCAAAAGGATATTAGAATTTCTTTCAAAGTTCACCCAAGTTCAGTGAGGAAATACCTTAATTTGTCTAGGAAAAAAAGAAGCTATAAGATATGGTTGTTTTTCCCATGAGTACTGAACTGTGTCTAAAAATAACATGGACCATCTGAGTGCACTGGCATTCTGGATTGTTCTGGAATCTATGTCAGCTTTAAAATCTGTCTGGAAATACAGCACTTTTTCTCTCAGTAAATTGTTGCCTTGTAATGCCATGGATAAATGTATTCAGTTGCTGACTCACTTCTAAAGGTCATAAATAGCAGCTTGTTTGAAATATCTGTTAATTGTACCTGGTAATAATCAATACATCTTAGCTTTTTAATAAATGGTCAGTTTTAGCTCTGTGCCCCAGAGAGTAAGCACTTGAGAACTCAGAAAGACAGCCAAGTTTTCAACCCATCATTCCTGCAGTGCTCCGAGAAAGGGAAACAATACAATTACTGTGTAGATTTACATTTATATGCATCATCAATTACTGTGTAGATTTACATTTATATGCATCATCATGCAACTAAGGGAATGTTAACATCAGGAGACAGAAGCTGAGACTTCCCCAGTCCCTTCTGGTTAGAGTCTTCACATCAACCTTCTCAGGGATGATAAAACAGAGTTTTTAAAAAATGGTTCTGAGCCTCATCCTTGGAGTAATATGACCCATATCACAGTGTGTGTGTGTGTGTGTGTGTGTGTGTGTGTGTGTGTGTGTGTGAAATATTACCTGTTATCAACAATTAATTCAAAAGCTTTCAAATAGCACATGCACCAAACAACTCTGGTAGCTTCCCTGGCAACTCTTGGCTTCTCTAGCAATCAAACACTTTGGTTTCTAACTCCAAGCCAGGCTCAGTTTAGCATTTGGCTCCTGTAATTTCAAGCACTGAGAAGTAACCATCTTTGGGAAGAAGTGAGGGGTGTAGGTGGCTGTTTTCAGTGGAAAACTTCAAAAGGATGAGATATGTGACTTTGCTGAGTGGCCTGTCTTGCCACCCTCCTGGATCTTGCATTTCAGGAGCACGAAGCAGGAGATGTGGGCAGATGCACGATTGAAGTGCTGTCACCAAGTTAAAGTGAGAAGACATTTTGGGGGTGAGGAGTGGAGGGTAGAAATTACTCTCCAAGGAAGTATGAGATGTATAGAAATTCCCAGGAAAGCAAAGAGAAAGAGGGGAAGAACGTGCATTTAGCAGGTGCTGGGTATTTAATGCTTATCCTAAATATTCTTTATACTTAGGTGCTGGTACTCCTGGTTCTTATAACAATAATATGCCCTGTCCCCCTTCTTTTTCATGTTAAACACAGCTTAAAGTGAATCTTAAGCACCTTATCAACATTGTGAGAATTTTTTTTAATGACTACTGTACAGATTACAGATGTAAGGCTTTAACAAACATTCAGCAAACGCACCCCAAATCCACAGGTAGCCACTGCTCTGTAGGATTCTAAGGAGCCTACAGCGGCACATCTATTCCTCACTCTGTCTAGGACATCAGAGGACTCAGATCATCACATTCACTATCAGCACTGAAGTTTCAGAGCCTTAGTGCCTTACCTCCCCAGCATGCCCTCTCCCAGTAGCACTGTCCCAAGCCCAGTCCCCAGGGTGCAGTGTACTGGGAAGTGCCTCACAAATTTTGAATTCACAAATTTCTACCCTGTGTGTTTCCTTTCAGGGACATAGCATACACAGAATCCCTGGCTCCCCTTGTGAAGGAGGGCGACAATGGGCCAACAGAATTTAACAGGCGTTATTTTTCCTTATCTACCAACACAAACATTTCACAGAATGTGAATGACACAATGGCACAGCACTTGTTTTTTTAAAGAAAACAATCAACTACAGAGCATCAAATAAGGATCCTAATGTTTTGAATATGCTTTAAGGTTTCTTTCTTAACACATATTTTGAAATGTATACTCCATTGCTCTCTCCTCTCAGACCTCCCCAGCAGGTCTCCCCCTCTCCATTTCCTCTCCCTTATTCACACTTAATTCAATTAGAGCTGTCCACATGCATGGGTGTAGGACTACCAGCTGGAGCATGGTCAACCTACCCCGCAGACCATTGACTACCAAGACTCCCCCGGCCAGAAGCAGGAACTCTAATGTCCCTCCCCATCATCCATACAGTATTTTGATTGGTGTGGTCTTGTCCAGGTCTTATGCTGCAAACAGGGCCACTGTGATTTCATGAGTGCAGTGGCTCTGTCATGTGTAGAAGACACTTCCCCAGTAATATTTTCCAATCTTTGGCTCTTAGAATTTTTCCTCCCCTTCCCCCACAATGAATGTTCTTCCTGTGTTTTCCATATAAGAAAAATATTATTGATACCATTTCCAAAGAGGAAAAAAAAAAGACTCCAAAACCAAGTACAGAAACTGTTGTGAGCTGGGTAGACCCTCTGCTACCATTCAGTCAGTAAGTATACACTGCTCAGCTGGGTGACATGCTAAGTACATCACCTGGGGCATCTCATCTCACACTCCCAACAACCCAACTCCCCAGATGTACCTGCTGAGATACATGTTAGGCTAGGAACACAGCTAATATGACAACTAATAGTTGGCACAACCAACATACCAGGCACATGCCCCAAGCCTCTTGAAACTGGCAAGTGATGGACAGCATGGACAGAATTGACAAAGCTCACAATGATTTGTATAATTCAAAATTTTCTATTTTTTAGTTTTTTCCTGCTCTAAAAATAATACAACAGCCATAAGAATGTACGTAATATATAATAAAATTTTTTAAATGTTTATTTATTTATTGAGGGAGCACATATATGTCATGGCACGCTTGTGGAGAACAGACGGCAGCCTAAGAAGGTTGACTCTCCCCTTCTACCATGTGGATTCTGAAGATTAAACTGAGTGATCTGGTTCTGCCACAAGTGCCTTTCTTTTGGGCTGCCTTACCAATCTCTATGTTAGTTTTCAGAAATCTGTAATGTTCTACTGGATGAAGTCAGTTGTCCTGAAGTACACTCAAAAGGTACTGAAAAATCAGACTCAGAGGTGATGAGGAGGCTTGGAAATGAATAACTGTGTCAACTAAATAGGCATACTAAAAATCCAAGGTAATGGTTCACATAAGGCACAGGTAACAAATTTGCTTCAAAATCGTCTGTTGAGTGGATAAATGAATTCTAATCTCTTGAAATTCATTCATTTATTTATCCAACAAATATTTATTGTGTGTCCAGTAATAGTGACAGAGCAAAGCAGACATAATCTCTGTCCATTACGAAATTTGCATTCTGATAGAAACAGAGAACAAATATAAGTAAGATAATGACTATGACAACCATAGAACTAAGGGGAAAATAAAGCAAACATAACACAAATAGGAGATCTTGAGGTGGTTTGCAACATAAGTAGGTATGGGCGACATTCTTGATGAAGCAAATCGGTGTTTTCAAATATTGGTCTTGGGAAATTTTATATATCACTAATAAACATTTAAGATTTTAGTTCTGTGTGTACATGAAAGTCAGCCAAATATATTAATGTTGTTGGATGTTTTTAATTTTAGGTATGAGATGTGAATTTTTAATAGATTTATTTTTCTAGAATAAGGTTGTAGAGAATCATAAAGCATACTAGAAAAAGACAGGATGTGCCTGGCAATTTGCTGAAGACAGACAAGACCATTGATGCTTTCCTTGTGTGTGTCCCTAAGGGGCACAGGCTACCATCTCAGACCTGCATGCATCCCCCAGTAAAATCTAAGCACCTAACTAGAATCCCATCTGGAGCCTTCTTGAAAATCAGCATGCTCCCAAATTCCTATTTTCCTTGCATGACCCTGATACAACCAGAGGAACTGTGTGACATGGTCTGTCACTCACACAACTGTCCTTAGTACCTGTAAAACAAATCACAGTGCAGAGTGTTAATGGCCACCAAGCAGAGTTTGTCTTGGTTGGTTTTCTTTTCTTTCTCTCTGTCTTTCTGTGTGTCTCTCTGTCCCCCCCCACCCCCACCTGCCACAAATGGCAACAGTGGCTAATTAAAAAAAAAAAAAAAAAACCATTTGGTACTAAAATGAAGTAACTTCACAATGTCAACTTGAAAGGAAGTTTCAAGGAATTAGGGTTAGATTCAAATTGCCACTATACATATCTGTAGCTAATCTTTATGATGAAAGACAACCCTCTGCTTCGATGCCTTGACAGTACTGGGAAATACACAATTCCATATGAAATTCAGAAATATTTAGCTCCTCTTCTCACCAATTTTTAATTCTCATTTTATTTGTTTACAGATTTTCATCAAGCTCTTGGTCAATGAGCTATTATCTTCATTTATTCTTAGCTTCCTATATCATATAAGCATTTACAAATAAACATTTTTCTTAGAAAATTGATAATCACTAATGTCCCATTGTTAATCACTTATTTCAGTTATTTATCTGACACACAATGAACAAATTTTCACACATAATTCTGGCTACTTTCTAGTGACTGGAAAATGTGCAATTTAGACATTTAAAAGTTATACCCTAAATGTATTTATTCGACCCTGAAGCCTTCCCAATCCATTCAAGATTTACTGTCTAAGAAATCTATCTCCACTGTATATTATAGTACCAAAGTTACAATTGAGGCCACCTATAAAGTTCTTAACTGTAATCAGTACAAAAGCATTAGCAGTGAGACCACTCAGGCATTCAGTATTCACTCCCCAGCTCTGTTCAAGATGCTTCACTGCAGTTTAATAGGTAAATGTCATAGTTCTATGCCACACGCATCAAGGACTTTCTTGGCACCAGTGTGCCTACTTCAGAATAAGCAATATTTCAATGCCATCAGAATTAACCATCCTCTAAATTCAATTTAATAAGGCTGCATTTTCCTCAGTGTCTCACCTTTGTGTATAATTTATTATCATTTCACATGAAAAGCTAAAAGTGTGCACATTCATGACTGATACCTGAAAAAAAAAAAAGCAAAAACCTGTTTTTTGTTTTTTGTTTTTTTGGTTTGTTTTTGTTTTTGTTTTTGTTTTTTGTTGTTGTTTTTTTTTTTGCCGTTTTAAATACTGGTAACAAGTGCAACTATAATTGGGTGCCCTCTCAGAGCATCCATGGGAATTCAAACTGAAAAAAGATTAGAGGTCAAATGACAGTGTTCAGTATTATAAGGAGTCCCCAAACCCCCTTTTAATCTTTCAGCAACAAAACAGAAATCTACAAGCAAGCACTCCTGGTTCTTGCAGAACTGTGACCATATTGGCAAAGCCAGGAAAGCTGGGGTCATTTCAAAGTCAGACTGCAAATGCACCTAAGTGTGTGTGTATATATACTTTGTCCTAACTTTTATTTTTTCTTTCTTTCTTTTTTTTTATTAAAACTTTATTTATTTATTTATTTGTGTTGGTGTTTGCCTGGAACTGGAACTAAAGACAGTTGTTAGCTGCCATGTGGGTGCTGGGAATCGTACCCGGGTCCTCTGGAAGAGCAGACGGTGCTCTTAACCACTGAGCCATCTCTCCAGCCCCTTAACTTTTATTTTTTCATTCTTTCTTAGAGCTGATCTGAAGCACCACAGATACCGTAGTGTGTATATAAATGGAAAAGAAAATCAAGAAGCAAACTATGATTTCCTCTAATACCAGAATCTGAGTGTCCACTGATAAGAATGTCATGTAACCCTCAGCATCATGTCAGGCTCTACTTGAAAAGGAATAAATACTTCAGTCTAGCCTTCCTGGGAAGGTCCTAGTTACATGGAGATGATACAAGCATAAAACCTTCATGCTCAAAACCTAAGAGTCTTACAGATGGGGAAAGGAAAAATCTAATTCACTCAGTCTGCCTCTCATCACCACCTAAATATGCTGGCTGTGTGCTGATTTTACAAAGGGACTTGTAGTCCTTATTAGCTGTAGGTGCTAACCCCAAAAGTCCTATTTTCTTAAAAGCACTGCATACTATTAGGCATCCCCAGAGGCAGAGGTCAGAGCCCATCAAGTCAGGTGCCAGTGGTGTTAACTCCGAGTTACAATCCCCTGTCTAGTCACACACACTTAATAACAAATACATCACAAGATCACTTGTCAGTCAGTTTAATGGGTCTTTGTTTTCAGAGAACAATGAGAATTATAGGAGTAGAGGTCTTGCCTCATCCATCTATAAATAGCTGTTGTTAAATGTGCTTCTCTATTGTTCAAGTTTAAAATTGAAGTTGATACTTGGAAGAAAACATTCATCTATTGGATAGTTTATGATGCCCCAGTGATGTCATCGTATCTAGGTGATTAAGAGCCTATTTGGTTTTCCAATCAGACAAATCCCTAGCTCTCAAAGGGAATTTTAATCAGGCTTGCCCCCTGTGCTAAGATTGTCCCTGGGAACAGAGCATTACTGACCTTTCCTGCAAAGCAAATTTAAATTTGAATCATTGGGCTGGTTAGAATTTCTGCCATTTCCCTGTGGAACAAGATCAGAGATGAACTTTCAGCTTCGGCCATACATTACCAACACAAATGCATAAGCTGTGAAAAGCCAGAAGCAGAATGATGTCTTTTCCGGAACGCAAAGGTCATTGCTGTTTTTGCTCATTCATTCCAGCCGACCGTGGGTTCCTACACTGACTGTCCCATTTACAGAACTCAAATTGGAAAATAGCTTCCTTAGGAGTTTGCAGCATGGTCACTGCATCAAGATTATCTACTAAATTTAACTTTGCTCTCATTTGTATGTCAAAGAAAAAGCAGCTTCCCTTGTGACAAAACAGGCCTTAAGTGATTCATTTTTTTAATGTGGAAAGTGGGTTATATTTATCAGAATAGTTCTATTTTCCCTTATATCACTGAGGCGGGGAAAGAAAATAAAATAACTAGGTAAATGTTTTGAAAGAGATTTGTTGCTGTCAAAATAAGCACCTTTAAGGCACAAACTCACGACGCTGCTAGGTCATTAGGTATTCCTTAAGTAGAATGAGGAATCACACAGCAAACAGATCACACCCAATAAAACAGCAATCACACAGAAACAGATCCCTAACCAGTGGCCAAAGCAACTTAGGACAAACGGCCACTCAACTTGCATGATGATAGGATGAGATTCCACACTGTCGGTTCTCTCCTCCCAGCACGTGAGTAGGGGGATCAAAGTCAGGTCCTCGGATTGGCAAGAAGCCTCTTTACCAGCTGAGCCATCTCATCAGCCCTTTTAATATTTTAAAAGCCCAGCTCTTCTAGGACTAAAAGCAATTGGCTTTTAAAATTGTAATGTCATTAACTATGCAATTGGTGTGAAGGAGACTTTGGGGCTTCGGACTGGGATTTTTACCGTCACTGCTACTTTTTTTAAAAAACTGGTGGGCTATCAGCTATATTATATTGATAGGCAGATTTTGTTATACATTATATTACTTTCATCATCATTAAAGCAAGGCATAACTATAAGAGACAGGAATTATTTTAAGGTTCAGCTGGAAGCAAATGCACAATTGCTTGACACTCAGCTTGTCAATGATAAAGATGTGACACTGACTTCTACTGCTCAATATTACATGCGCACCATATCTTGAGGGCTGAAGAGACAGCTCACTCAGTTAAGGTTGTCCTTGCAAGCATCAGGACCTGAGGTAGAGCCCAGAGCACAGCCCTATCCCACTCCAGCACTGTTGGACTTTTATTGTTGAGGAGGTGGAATAGGAAGTAGATTTCTGGAGCTTTCTGGCCAACAAGCCCCACCTACTTTGAGAGTTAGAGACCATTGAAAAACCCTGCCTGAGGACCTAGTGGCAGTTTATGGTTGCTGGGGAAAGTGGTGTTATTGTCTTCAGTATGTAGCTGTTGTTAAACTGCCCAAAGCTCAGTAAATAGCCTCCTATCCAGCTGGTGTAAGCAACTCTAATAACTTAAAAACAAGAAATATGAAAATAGAATGGGACTTCTTAGGAAGAAGTGTTCTAATGGGAGGTGAAGAAAAAAAGTGGGTAGTGATAAATAAAATAATTAAATACAGATATAAAACAATTCAAAAGTCTTAAAAGGCATTAATTTTAAAAAAAGTAAAAATGAAAACCACAACTTTCACTTCAAAGGGAACAACAAAAAAAATGGTTTGATTTAGAGCCAAATTAGAGTACCCAAGACCTAGGAAATATGGAACACATGGGGTAAATCTATGTAGTTTTATAGTAACATAACAAAGAGAGTTATAAACTAAGGCACTTTAAGAATACAGTGGCAAAAACATCAGGCACAGTTACGACAAGATGGGGGAATCTCTGCCACAGGCTTCAGATGCTTTCTAATATTCTTAGCTTTTGAGTTTGAGGAGCTAAAGGTCTGCTACAGTAATAGATTTCAAAAAGATTTTATCTAGTAGTCACAGGACATTAGTCCTGAGACAGAAATGGGCAAGGAATTAGTTATTCAGGAGGCTACAACCAGCCCCAAATAAAGTATAATTAGGCTCTGGACTGGCAATATTCCAACGTCTCCACATCACTGCAATTCTAATCAGTGAATCAGTCTTTGCAGCCTATCTTTTTTCCAAGGATTCTTTACAAAGGTGTATGGTGCTTGAAGAATTATAGTTGAGGTTACATTACATTACATTACATGCACACACGTATGAAAACCACACACACACACACACACACACACACACACACACACAAATATTGAGAAACAGTTATTTCATAAGTCAAAGAGGAAAAAAAGAGAAAAAAAAAAAAAAAAGGTTCCAAATTGGTTTTGTGGTTTTTGACAATTTTTTTTTTTAAACAATACCAAGTCAGGCATGGGGGGGACACAACTTTTTTTTAAACATTTATTTTTATTATTTTATGTGCACTGGTGTTTTGCCTGCATGTGTAACTGTGTAATGGTGTCAGATCTTGGAATTATAGACAGTTGTTAGCTGCCATGTGGATGCTAGGAATGGAACTCAGGTCCTCCAGAACGACATGCTCTTAACCACTGAGCCATCTCTCCAGCCCGGTCTTTGACAATTTTAAACAAAATAATGAAAAAGCAAAAAAAAAATATTTTGGATATCATTTACTCTATGTAAAGAGTGAGTGGCTGCTTCTTCAGCTGCATAATCTAGGAAAAATAAGTAACCATTACACCAAACCTAGGCTAAGTAATTACATACAGACTTAGCTTTTACTCTCAATAATAATTTAATAGCCTGAGTTCCAAAGACAGCAGCTCATAGTTATGCAGATTAAAGTCTGTCTCAGGGCTCAAGGTCAGAATTCCAGTCCAGGTCTATCTAGCATATTTCCAGGACTGCTGCATTCTCTGGATTGGCAATTCAACTCCATTTCAGAATTTTTCTACAGTCTTGTGGACGTGATGAACAACTGTCACCATGCTGACGTACTGCTGAGAAGCAGAACTTCAAGCAGTAGAAAGACCCATTTTCCTATTCTCACTGATCTTTTCTTAGACAGACTTCTCTTTAGCCTTGCAGTGGAGTTTCCAGTTTTACTCTGAATAAGTACAAGTGTGCCTAAGCCAGAAAATGTATCAAAGACACTGGGAAGTCATTCTGAGGCAACTATCCAATCAATAAAGAACAGCCACAGAGAAATCATGCTTTCCAAAATGATCTTAAGATAGAGAGAGAAAGAATTAAAGCCCAAGGTCAGGCTTTTACGGTGTTCCACATCCTACCACCTTGCTCTGGTTTTTAAATATTTTAGCAGGCACGCTCTTGTAATTCCCAGAAATATCAAGCTATTCAGCAAGCAATGCCAGGGTGGTCACGAAAGTACGGCTAACCTAAAATCTACACAGACCAGCATGGTTGAGAACACTGAGGGAAACCTGGAAGTCAGCGACTGGAAAGATAGATGCTCTTTTCATCTGAAACAGATGAAAGCTAACAAAGGGAAGCACTGGGTGTCCCTGGACCATCAGACTTCTTTCTTGGCTTCCATGATGTTTTCGTTGCTCCTTTCGTGTCTGGGCCCTGACAGTGATGGGAGATGTTAAAACATTCAGAGCAGCTGAGTATGAACATGAACAATGTACATGGCTAAGTTCACTATAGAGGGACCTTTTGGCCATGCATTCCTTCAAATGATATACTATTTGGAAAGACTGACTCTGTTTCTGACTCTCTCTCTCTCTGTGTATGTCTCTGTATCTCTCTCTCTCCTTCCCTGTCTTCTCTCCCTCCCCCCCCCGTCTCAACTGGGGGTCATATATCCCAGTTGGTCTCAAGTTTATGTAGCCTTGAATGGGATGATCCTCTGAACCCGAGACTACAATCATGTAGCACTACACTGGATTGACAGGTTGCTGGGGATTAAATCCAGGTGCGCACTAAGCAAACACTAACAGTTAAACTTTAGCCTCACCCTGAGACTATGTTGCTATGAAATACTAATTTCAATGTTTCTTTCACTGGGATAGCATACAACTGTCAACAAGTTGTCAAACTGATGATAAAGTTGCCGTGGTGATCCAATTGCATAATGTCATTGGTTACTGGCGGCATACAATATTTCACTCAGGAGAAATGCATAGGCTTTTGATCACTAACTCCCTAGTTTGGCACACAGTAGGTTTTCAAGGTACTGCTAAATAAATGTAGGCCGTTTGGTTGGTTGTTCCTTTTTTTGGGGGGGTGCTTTCTCTCTTTCCCTCTTTTGTTTTGTTTTCAATGAGAAGTTTATCTTCCAAAAAGCAAATGCAATCTCAGGAAATAAATATCATTTCAGAGTTAGTATCCCAAAACATGAGACCCAATTTAATCTGGATTATAGTCACAGAAACAAAAAAAAAAAAATGCGTATCCTACAGAAAAGAGTTTCAAAACAAAACAAGATGAATTAGGGAAGCATATGTGGCATCTGCAGACCTTCAGAGGAGCCCAGCTCTGCCCAGGTAGGCTAAATACAAATTCTGTGAATAGGCCAGGGCTTGTTGCACAGCATAAGGTGAAGACTGTTAGTGCAAATTTTAGATGGCGGGAACAACAGCATCCAAGGTTGTCATAAACACTGATTGTATAGGTGCATTCTCATGAGCAGAATGGTACACTAAAACGTTTTTAGGTGAAAATAATTTCTTGTGGAAATTTTTATAATTCAAAAAAGGTCACATCACACACTAAGCCTTCCTCCACTACAACTTTTCATCACTTTATTGACTGAAGCTGGCAGGAACAGAGGATAGAGAATGCAGTATTAAACCAGGCAGGCGATTTGCCTTTTCCATTTGCCACCAAATAAATATTGATTTTTTTTGCCATTTGTCCATATTCTACACATATTATGGAAGCTTAAGAGGAAGAATTATTATCACTTTGGGGATTTAACCAAGAATGGGAATTCTAAATTTGTATGTCGAAAAGAAAATTTTAAGTTTGCTTCAGAAGCCATGAAATCAAGCTACAGCCTAGTAATAGCTTTCTTTGAGAGAAACAAAACAAAACAAAACAGTTAATGTATTTCTATTTAACAGAGAATTTTCTGGTCAAAGTCAGTCTATATGGTAGTTAGATGACAGGGGCATTACTATCAGATCTGGAAAACTACAGTAGATGTGATAGAATACTTACCTTCTGAATTCTAAATGTATACAAAGCAAAGCAAGAACAACTCTAAAGGTGAAAACAAACTAAACCCCACAAAACATAGATTAATCACTGAGATGAGGGATGTGGGTAATGCAGGTTATGAACACAGAAGGTACAGTACACAGACTGAAAGTATTTTTTTTTCTTCTCCATAAGGAGAGGAGAAAATGATGAGGATCGATTCCTTTCTCCTAGCAACATGTACTTGTTAAAACAAGTTAGTTATAGCGAGTTACCAAAGCTGACCGCAACCGCAACAAATAATAGTGAAAGTTACCTTGTACTGGTTAAGTAGGCTCGCTCTAGAGAGAAAAAAATGTAGGGTTCCCAGAAGAAAGCCCCTGGACCATGTATAACCCAGTGTAATGTGCTTGAGGAAGCAGCCTAGGCCTAGAGCTCATTTAGATTAACTGTGTCTTTCATATCCTATAATGCAGCAGTACTCAACCTTCCCAACAGTCCTTTCATGGTGACGCCCCCCAACTGCAAATTATTTTCTTCGCTACTTCAGAACTTTAATTTTGTTACTGTGATAAATTGAGATGGGTCATGACCCACAGGTTGAGAACCAGAAAAAAAAAAAAGCAGCCCAGGAAACAGGTGGGAGGGGAGGCAATGAGGCAGCAGATGCTAAGCATTTTCTTTTCCATACTCATTACATTTTTAAGTGTCAAATGTTTTGGAAACAGTGTTACCAGAAGTCTCTGGTTTTGCTGCTGCCCCAGCCCATCACAAGTACAGGACAGTATGTATGTCTTAGGACCGTTTATGTGTCCTTAGCTGGAGAGAAACACATTCTCTACTGGAGCCCCAAGACAAAAAATAGGACTTGTGCTAATGCTCTAGACTTGTGCTAATGTTCAAATGACTCGGAAGAACTGTTTCAAGGAACTAGAGAATCCAGAGTAGAAAGGTCTGCTGAGTGAAAACGTGCAACATTTTTAAAAGGAGCCACTAAAACACTGTCAAAAACACAATTTATTCGAGGAACAAATAATGAAATCTGCTAACGGGAATTTAAACAAGTGTTTCTTTGCTGTTCAGAAGTTCCCAGGAATAAAAAATAGGGTTCAGAGAAAAAATTCACAAACAGGAATTGCAGGGATCCAGCGAAACACAGGCCCTGGCCCAGTGATCTCATCTTCCTCCCTGCAACACCAATGGCGTTAGGAACCAGCAACTGCCTCTAAGGGACTATGGAACCCGACCAGAAATGACCAGCAAGCACATGTATAATAAGAATTTTTTAATTATCAATAAACATGTAAAAATGATTATTTCTCGATCTTGTACAACTTACATTCTAGGATCACTTATAAAAGATCCAGTTCTAAGGTTTAAACCAGACTCAGTAGGAGGGATTTTTAAGATATAATCACCCAGATACGTCATAAAGGGTCATTTACATCAGTGCTTTCCAAACTCCAATGGTCAGGTGAATTTTTAAAAAGGTTTTTTAACTGAATACCTTCAATTTTGTTTATATTTATTTATATTTTTACACATACTACTATAATAGCAAACTATAACATACAAGCTTAAGTAATAAAATAAAATATCTTCAATTTTATTTATATTTTTTCCATTTACTACTATAACAAGAGACTACAACATACAATGTTTATAAGTAATAAAATAAAGCCTTCTTATAATTGGCTCTAATACTTCCTTCCCATTCCCCAGAGAACTGTCTCTGCACACGTAGTATACCAATAGCCCACTATAGAAACTACAACTTTAGTTCATTAACTGGGTATACGAGACAACACGTGTTCACATTGCTTCTACACAGCTAAGCTTTAAATGTAGTGATTTTACTTTATGTGAAAGCAACTGCAGAGAAACTAAGAACTAATTCCCTTCAGTTTTGTCTCCCTTCCTTCCAAGGGCCATGGCTTGATCGGCAACTGTTATGTGGCCAGCATTTTATAGTCCATATATTATGTCTACTTCTCACAAGTGCTGAAAATTAGAAGTTATTTTTTTTCCCATTTTGCAAAAATGTTAAAGGTCATACTGATTTGCCTTTTTACACTAAAGTATGATCCGGTCAGAGTGGGAGTGGGTTTTTCTCCTCAAAAGCATAAAAACAGTGTGCTTTCGGTAGCTGGACACAAACGCCATAGCTCTTTTATCATAGTTTCCTTTGTAGCTGAGTCCTTAAAGCAGTGAGAAGCTGAGAAATAAGCTGCTAGATTTTAAAATTACATTTGATTAAAATAAACGAAATAGCCTAACAGCCTTCAGGCATTTCACCTCCTCCTTCCTCCTCCTTTAGCAAAGAATCCTTTTTCAATCCTAAATCCTAGAAAGAGGTCACAGGAGAGGATTCTGGGTATCTTCACAGGGGTCAGTGAAACTAAGCTTAATGGCGAGGCATCCAATGGGAGTTATCAGAAACTTTCCAGCCCATACTTTCAAAATCTACTTGAATATTTCTATTTAATTTTTTGATGTGCATTGGTGCTTTGCCTACATATATGTTGTGTACCATGTGAATGCTTGGCACCCAAGGAGTTCAGAATAAAATACTGGATCCCTTGGAACTGGAATTAAAACTGGCTTTGGGCTGCTATGTGAGTGTTGAAAATTGAGTCTGGGTCCTTTGAAAGACAGCAGTCAGTGCTCCAGCTTCAAAAGTCTACTCTTAAAGTAGACAGTTAAAGATCCAGATGCAACTTAGTGGCAGAGATACTTCCCCCTGACATGGGTTCAATCCCCAATATAAGAAAAACAAAACAAACAAAACCAGAATTTGTGCTTTGGAGATTACTCAGTGATGCAATCTACTCAGTACCACAAGTAAGCTAGGTTCTTTCCAGTCTTCCCACAGGCTAGTGCTGACGTAGAGCAACTATGGCTTTTCTCTGGCTGCCTTGAGATTCAGGGCTCAAGTCCATCTCTGAGGCAGTTGCCAACTCCAGACCATGAATCATAAAGGAGGAGAGATCACTTACCTGATTTTAAAGTGAAAAAGTGGTTGGATTGGGAAAATACTAACTGAAAAACTTAGACTTGGCAGTTTAAACATCAGGATTTGAAGTTTTGTTGTGAAATTTTACAGCAGAAAATGTGGATCAGCCTGGTATGGTAGTGGTAGCGTAATTTCCATGTCTGGGGCTTTAGGGGCATGCACAGCACACTACTGTCCTGTGTGGTAGTGGAGGACCATGGTGAACATGGAATAGATGGGCCCCTTCCAGCTTAATGATGCCATTCTCTCCTGAGGGGTCTCCATCTCCCTACACTACCTGCAAAGCTCCTTTTTATTCTCAAGACTCAAGTGTGGTTTCATTTTGGTGGTTTTATGTCTGCCTTTAGCATAGCTAGGCCCGATGCTATACATAACTATTGTGCACACACAGCATTCTCCCTTCATCCTTTCCCCAGTGAAACAGCTCTTCCAAACTCCCGCTTTGCAGAGGAAGAGCTACGACCATTTGCAGTATTTCCTACAATTTCCTACAGTCATCTGGTCCCAAGAAAGGAAGGCAAGCTTTACAAGACCTAATCAGAAAAATCTCTCAATAAATAAATAAATGAAATAAAAATCAAGGGAATAAAGGCATGAGAGGGGTTGAAGTGGTACAAATAATGTGAATTCAGGGTCCAGGTATAATATTCTTAAAAAACAATTAACCTTAAAAGTCAACCAGTCTATATAGATCTGTCACACATAGCCACAACCGAGGAAAATGAAAGAGATAGGATTCTTGGGTGAGGAAAAGCTCTTAAGACAGTGGTTTTCAACTCTTGAGGTTTAACTATTAGATATCCTGCATATGAGATATTTACACTACAATTCATACCATAGCCAAAATTACAGTTATGAAGTAACAAATCATTTTAATGTTGGGGGGTCACCACAAGAAGAGGAACTATATATAATAAAGGGTTACAGCATGAAGAAGGTTAGAAGCATGGTTCTAAGGACATTAATAATGGAACAACACTATCGAAATGAATAGTAAGAAACCAAACAGACACTGTAGAAAATCTAACCCATGATGCACTGGGCCAGTTCTGGGACACTTAAAAGAATCTAAGAGAAAAAGAATAAAATTATGAAAATGACAAGGGAAAGAGGTTATGATATGGCAGACAGTGGAGGTGGAACTTGGTGACTTTCCACGTTTCAGAGGAGGAAACCAGGACAACAGAAGAGGGATGATCACCAAAGCCATTTGCTAACATCCCTGAGCCACACCAAATCTTAAGTATCCAGAGCAGAGTATGCACCACATGATGGAAAACAGCAAAAATTGTGCTTGAACATGAATGCTTAAAATGTTTAAATTAGCAGAATAAAATTAAACCTTATGTTTATCAAAGTAGAAGGAAAAATAGTGCCTGTAAAAACTGACCTTCACTCTTCTGTATTAGCAAATGTCAAAACTGAGAAAAATCTTTTTTGAGGAGAAGAAAAGTTTGTAACCGAAGATGTTAAAAAAAATAAACACCTATATTTTATTTATATGTGTCAGGAACAGAAAGACCTTTGTCATTCTAAAACATGGAAACAACTCACCAATATGAGACCTTTGTTATATAAGTAGAATGTGAAATATACTAGAAACATCCATGAAATAAAATACAAGCAAAAAAAAAAAAGAGTTTATATAACTTAAAACAAAACAAAACCACAAGCCCTACCATTTCACTTAAGAATCTGCCCCATGGACACATTGTTCTGACACAGACTGGAGACAATGAATCCCCAAATGTAATAAAGTATCCACTTTGCTCCTAAAAACAAAAAATTGATTCATGTGGAATGAATGAACATATTTTTGACCTGCAAAGAACCTTACATGGCCAGCCAGGAAACAGCATTTCAATCCTGTGTATAACCCAATCATTTACAAAATTTTTTGTATAACTGCAATAAAACCATATTAGATAAATATGACACTAAGATACATGTGAAATATCAGGGGAAATATTAACCAAGTTGTGGTGGAATGTTCTCTGTACGATGTAAATAAATAACTGTTTGGACCCATGCAGGGCACCACAGAAGTGGGTGGAGAATCAGAGGCAGCCAGGTAGAAGGAGGGTGGAGTTAGTCACTCTCGATTGGACCCTCAAGAGGAATGGACAGGTAGAGGTACCGGCTAGCCACGGGCTGGAAGCCACGTGGTGAGCAAATTAATAGAAATGGGTTGAATTAAGATGAAAGAGCTAGCTAGTAATGTGCTTAAGATATGGGCCAAACAGTGTTAAAGTATATAAGTGTGTGATTTCATTTCTTTTGGGGGACAAAAGCCGTGGGCACGCAGACCAGGTTCCAAACCGCCGGCGCCGCACACGCACCAGGCACAAACCTCCAGACCCAAAACGGGCCGGGGGGGGGGGGTGTGCGCACTCATACACACACTCATACACACACACACACACACACACACACACACACACACACATACTACAACACCAAGTTGACTAGGAACTAAAATACAGAAACATACCAACTAACTCAGGGTTCCATCCAGATTCATTGTTCCAAGGTATTAGGAAGGTTGTAACAGAAAAATGCTTTCCTTACAATTTCATGTCTTAAACTATGTTAAGAAGGAATATTTTTCACCGTGGTTCTGATCTTAAATAATTAAGTAATCTATCACTCTACCCTATGTGTCTTTTTCCACTTTGCACCTGGATAAAGGTAATAGTAGAAAGCAGGGAGAAAAAAAAAAATCAGTAAACTATCACTTTTCAAATTAGTTCCTCATGGCTCTTAGCTCTCCAATGCCCAGCTTGAAAATTCCAATTTTAACTCCCTTCCACCTGAACCCTTCCAGAAAGTAGGTCAGTTCGCCTCAGCAGGCAGCTGCGGACACAGGCGGAGGAGATGCTGGAACAGTTTGGCATACTCTGACATATAAATGTCAATTATTAATACTTTTGTCTGTCTCATATGGAGGCACTTTTGAGGGGGGAAAAAAAGAATTTTTACATCTCAACTTTCACACAGATCAGCAACATTAACTGAGCATCCTCAAGAAGCTCACTGTACCACCTCGAGAAAATTGAGTAAGGCTTTTTTCTCAGATTCTAACCCTGAAAGGGTCAAGTTTTTCTCTCTTAAACTACTTCACTATGTAAAACACTAAGTTTGTATTTATCTTCCTAGACCTTACCCATCTGTCCAGGAACAGATAGGTCTTAAAAGTCTTCTGGTCCCAGTGCCCATGATGGTAATCTGTAGAATATTGTGTTGACAATATTCTTCTGTGCTCTTAATTTAAAATTTGAGGCTCAGAATGGATTCCTACTCAAACTGTTGACACTTTTCTTCATTCATGTTGTTCCTCATCATAGCAGGTATACAGAGCTTTGAGGAAATTTGTTTTATCATCTGCCCCATGCTGATCAAGATTCTCACAGCTACCCAATGGCCGCTTAAAAGAACAATAATGAGATCACATTTGGAGTCCAGGAAAGACTGCTCAGATACATGAGTTTTGTCTACCACACTCACTAGTGAGGATCTTGGTGGTAAACATGCTCAGTATTTGCTACTCTATCTCCAACCTATCAAATTTTGAATTCCATTCAATTCACATACCTCATGATGCCTAAGTTATGTTCCCTTCTTGAAATCCTGGGCAAGAGTTAGAGGATTCAAAGACCTCTGAATATATATTTCCATGAGTAATACTTTCACTCAGTGTGTGGCAAAACATATTCCTCCTGGTGAATGAGGGTAAAGGTCAGCATGGAACCACATTCTCACATAATCACCAGCACAGAGTAAAAATCCTCTCAAAAGCATCAAACAGAACTTTGAAAGTGTTGCTAACTTTTCCATAAAAGCCAGGAGTTCAGAGCTCTTCTCCCCAGAGTAGCCCAGCCGGGAGCATTTAAGGACTCGGTGGAATATGCAGGTACCCTCTCCATGCCAGACTCTGAGCTCCATCCTATGCTCTCCCACAGATCCATACATCAAACACAGCCTCAAGATCAGCGGTAACATTCAAATTTGATTTCAGACTTCTCTCTAAAACCATTTAAGAAAACCTTGGACAAAGTAACCCTACAATGGCAAAATCCAAGCTCAAGTGTGTGTGTGTGTGTGTGTGTGTGTGTGTGTGTGCAAATGTGATTTCTCAAACACACACACAAACACACTCCAGAGCACAGCAGTGCTCTGTGAATTTAGCATAGGGGAAAAATCAAATCCATTCTTCTTTTGATGGTTTCCAGTGTTCTCAGCGGGGGGGGGGGGGGGGGGGGAAGCTTTTTTTTTTCCTGATGTATGTAAAAACATCAAAGAAATCCATTTTGGAATTCTTACCTACAGAACAATTATTAGACAAACAGAGACATCCTTCAATGCTGACAATCTCCACTTCCAGCTTTGTGATCACATTTATTATCTTTCCAAAGCAATCTTCCTCATCCATTTCTATCTCCCTAATCAAATAACATTGTTTAAAAATGCAATTTCACTTAATACTTGATGCACTCTGCATTGTAAAAGCACAAAACCTTTTATCCCTTTCCACCCATCTCTTTGAAAGCATTTATGCCATTTATAAACTGGGACAGCCTCTCCTCCTCCTTGCTCTGATTGAGAACAAACCACTTAGGCCAGAACCCTTTAAAGTTTCATTACAAAAAGTTCAAATGCTGTAACTGAATAAAAGCCTTTCCAAGATGAAAGTACAGCAGGATGCAAAATAAGGAAGTAAAGTTAGGTTGCTTTTCTCAAGATTTAAGATATATTCCTTCCTTGGGTGGAAGCTCAATGTCCTTAAAAGTTAACTCAGATGCTTCTAGAAATTTCCTAAAGTAAGAACACTGAGGGCATTCAGAAAGCCCTAGGTAAGAAGAAGACGCTGCAGCCCACTGACAAGCATTAAAAGATGAGAAAAAGGACAGGCTTGCAAGGACCTGGAAGAGAAAGCCTCCAGCTGCACAGTAGTCCAAAAGACCTGGGGTTCTCAGATCATGGGGTTTCCATGTCCTGAATCCTCAACTCTGTGGTTGTAGACAAAAAGCAGCTGTGCAGCCACACATAGCTATAAACTGAGCTGGACAGCAGCCACCAAGACTCCTGTGTTACCTGTGCACCCTCTGTGTCTCCAAAACTTAGCATTGTAATGAACTCTCTATCCATTCTCCTGCCTCTTTCTCCTCTTGCCCCCATCCCTCCTCCTCCTCTGACATCTTCCCCTCCTCTGATAACAAACTATCTACCATGAGAACTCAATTCTCTGAAAATGGCTGACCCGGAACACCCAAGCTTTTATCTAGAAAACCAGCTATAAATTTATCTACAGCTATGTTTTCAAATTATAGCAATCTTTTTACACATTCATTTTTGCCAGAAAAACAAAAGAAAAATTAAAAAGTGATATATTTTTATTTGGCTGAAGAAATGTAGAAACCTAGGACAATCAGGCATATACCTTATCAATGAGAAGGTTGGATCCATACCTGTAATATGAAGTTTCTGGCCCTATCTTTCGAGCTTAGCCCCAAGGTTCAGACCTACTTGCCCCAAATAATCATACAAAAGCTTACATTAATTTCATGCTGATTGGCCTATGGCTCAATAATATAACTTGCTAACTCTTAACTCTTAATTAAACTAACTCATGATTCTTATCTTGTTTAGACATATGGCTTGGTACCTTTTCTCAGAGCAGCATCTCTGCTAGTGTCTCTCTGACTCTTCCTCTTCCCAGAGTTTTCTTAGTCTGGTGGCCCTGCCCACACTTCCTGTCTGCCTTCTGGCTAATCAACATTTTATTAAACCAGTAGGAGGGACAAATATTTACAATGTACCAGAACATAATTCCACAACACATACCAGTGCAGGGAAGACTTTCTTCACCGTGAAGTGACAATGGCACCAAGCACATGTGTTTGTTTCACAAAACTAGGGCCTTAAATTAAGTGTTTGACTTAAACTCTTTGATATATTTACTTATGTGTGCTCATACGCATACACATGTGCACATTAGCTTTGGAACATCTGTGGACATTAGAGGGCAACTTATGACAACGGGTTTTCCCCTTCTACCATGACAGTCTGGGGAATCCAACTTAGGTGGTCAGGCTTGGAAGCAAATGCTTGTACCAGCTGAGCCAGCTCAGGAGCCCCTTGGGTGGAAGGAATCCTTAACTATCTTAGTAATGGTCTATTTCATTTAAAGCACCACAAAACAATGGATGTTTACATCACCCTTTTATTTCATAGTTAGAAATAATACAGTTCCAGAGGGTAAATCATCAATAAATAATGGTGTTTAATCATTAAATGTAAAAATCCCAACTCTTTGGCATCTGACAGGATTCTATTACTTGTCAAACTATTGACTGTATAGATATAGTTAATCTTAGTGATCACTCATCAATACAATATGTTACAAAGGTGCAGTTTACTTTAAAATAGACAATATTGGAAACTTCCCAGCCACCAAACATTCTGATCAAGACATAAGCCAGCATCACCATGGCTCTCTCATACATGTTCTCACATGGCTGCCTCTGTGAATGCCTAATGAGCATCTATTAAGAGTTCCTGGGGTTTCCAGCATTTATTCTGCTCTAAATAAAGTTTGCCATTTACTCTGGACAGAGGAAAACCACAATTATTCCAGGAATGGCTTTATCAATTCATCAATTAAAAAGTGTTCTTATTTTATAAGCAAGGCTGCCAACCCCTAAGAAACTCACAGTGCCGAAAAGAAAACATAAAATATGTAGTTCTATATAGCCAGAAATGCCAAATCAGTAATAAATTGCACCTTTAAGACTGAATGAAATAGAAATGTTTACAAAAGGTAAGTTACATACATTTATGGTCAAGAGTAGTTGAGCTGCTTCTGTTACTAAAGGCAAGGAATTATTTCTTTAGCAACAACTTAAACCAGTGTGATAGACATAAATTGTTAGGTAATCCAGGATTAGCCCATTAAAACTGTAGAAGCATGTTAGGCTCCTACACTAATCCTGAACTAGCATTTCAATGCCGTGCTGCAAAGACCCAAACCTGGAAAGACCTAAGGACTCCATGCTGTGGAGTGAATGGTTATTACTTCATACTTAGTTTAAGCATTTGATAGTCAAAATCATAGGAGCCTCTGCTAAAGTTATATTCACTTACAAGAAGTTGAGATGCAAGCAGTACTATGCCAACAACCCAGTGGAGAGAATCCTTTCCATTTTCAAGTTCGATGTGGATTTTAAACCAGAGAATAAACACTAAGGAGATATTTCCAACTGATGCAAACTTCACGTCAGAAACATTCGGGAAAAGCATCCCACCCATTACCCATTGTAAAATAAATACTTTGTATCCCAAATTTAATTTCATTAAGACACACTTTAATAATGCTATAAAGGAATATTTTACAGCCATAGAGATCAGTAACTTTCCATGCGGAAATAAAAAAATCCATTGCTCAATATTCTTATTGAAGCAAGTGAAGAAAGATTATTCTCTTAATCTGAAATGTTAATTGTTTTCAGTGCAAAACCAGTTATAAAATATTTAAACTCAATATTTAAAAATAAAAAGTGGTCCAATTCAGCAGTGTTCAAGCTCTAAATCTCAGAAGACAAATCATTACATACATTGTATAGTAAAATACAGAGACCCAAGAAGCACTAAGTACTTCAATATAAATTTCTAATGAATCATATACCAAGTCAGCAACAACCAAGCAGATAACATTCCCAATTTGAGTGTCAGAATCATAAATGTGAAATTTCTGCACCAAAACCTTGTTCTAGCTAAGAAGCTATGCAAACTAACTGTCAACATTCTGTTTTCTTTGCAGTTGCGTGCTCTAGAATGATTTCCCCCCGCCCCGTCCCAAGAACCTGTGATTCCATTCCTGTATCCAAAACTTGATCCAAACAATTTTTGTATGTTTCAGGAACACTTAGCTGATATAACCATCTCTAATGTGAAGGGTCATGTACAGAGTACGACAGTAGATTTTTCTCTAGCCACTTATAGGCTGGCCTAAAGCGGTTTAAACTCTGAGCAAATCATTCATGTACTATTCCTAGCAAACACTCGGTCCCCTCGGAGGGTCAGGTGTTGAAGCTGGTACTGTAGCACTTCTGTGTCAGCTGGCTCCTTGATGTTCATTTTATCTAGATTGAGGTAGTCCAGAGATTTGGAGTGAGCCCTCTTACCTTTAAGAAGACATAGAGGCAAGGGCCCATGGAGGGCCTTACAAGGTTCATAAGGTAAAGATTTGGTGCACTTGTCTCCTGAGCTGGGCATCCGCCTTCGCCTCCTGCCATTAACAGCTGGGATCTCATATGGCTGATAGTACCTACTTCTAGTTTTATACAGACGAGAGGAGCGTGCAAGTCCTGCATCCAGCTGTTTAGAGCGCAAGGGCGGCATAGCTTCTCCCTTGCTCTCTTCCCCTCCCGTGCACTTCTGGGCAAACTTCAGGAGTTCCTCACCAGTTGCGAAGCCAACCAAATAGTTAGAGTCCATGTGGAGGATCTGATAACCTGACACAGTTCGACGCATAGGTGAACATGGTGTGCTAGAGCAGCGTGGTTTCTCTGTCTCTGCTTTTCCTGGCAAGCTCCCTTCAGCCACAGGTAATGGCAAGGTGGTCAGGGTACTTCTGGACTCCCCATTGATATCTACTTCCATCTTAGGCACCAGGCTGCACACTCCTAAAAGTAAACAGACTCAGATTAGAAAATGGTAACACAGAGATTGGGCCAAGCTCCATCCTGTTAGAATACACAGAGCATGAAGAGTACTTGTCTAAAAGACAACGTACAACAGAGAAGTTTCTGCCTGTCTATTAGACATCTCAGAGTGGGCAAGAAATGACCACTGCCATTGTGTATTCAAGGACTCAGGGAAAGGTAAACGAGAACCTGAAGCCCTGAGGAGTTGTTCAGATGAAGAAATCAGAGATCTTCTCCAAGTCAGCACTCAGTTCATGGACATGAAGCTCACTCCTTGCTACGATTATAACTTCAGCACCAATCTCAACAATTATGCAAAGACAAGCAGGCATGCAAGCTTCCACAAAAAGTTTCAAATAAATTTTGACTTGAAAATGAAACTTCCTCTCATTTAATGTAAATATGTAAGAGCCTCATTCTTCACACCTGCAATTCTTTTGCAGCTGTGCTTAATAGGGATCTAAGAACAGAATATAACTTACTTATGACTGATCAATTTACCTAATAACTATGCTGACACTATGGCCAAGTATTTAGAGATGAGGTTGAAACCTTACAAAAAAATTTTCCTCTGAAATCTCCAATGAATTAAAGAAAACTATTCTGTCATTCAAAGTTAACTTTAAGCCTAATGCAGCATGTAATATTTAAAATTAAAACATATGTAAAATGAATCCAGGAAAATAGCTCAGATATTGAGGGCACGTATTGCTCTTCCAATATACCCAGGCTTGGTTCCCAGCACCCACATGGCAGCTAACAACCTTCTGTAACACCTCCAGACGATCTACTGCCCACTTCTGGATTGTGAGGGCGCTGTACAAACACACATGCAGACTGAACACTCCTCAATCTTTAAAAATACATATAAAATGCCAAATGTCATTTTATATGATATTCAATCATAAAACATATCATGAGCACACCGTTATTTTATTTTACAATGCTTAAGACAGTACTCTTGTACTGTTTAATAAAAAGAATGATTCACAATGAATAATAGGATTGTTCATTGCAATTATCACTTTGTGTAGTTTTGAAAACTTAATGACACACAGTGTCATGAATAATGGCTAGGTTCCTAGAAAACAGCAGATAATACAATTTGGGGAAACAAAATAATAGGGAAAACAGAGATAATGACTTCTGAAAAAGTTTAATTTTACTTAAATTTCTATTGGTTTTGAGGAAGTATCACAGAAAACTAATTAAAATGTCAAGTAACTAATTTTCATATGAAAAATTTCCTAAGAAAGGCTATTATGTCACATAATTCTCATGAGATCTTTTATACAAGGAACTACTTCCTAAAGTTTCAGTATTCATATAAATTTCAGGCTATTAGAAAACTAAAACCAAATGAAACAAAAAACCTGTGAAGCTTATTCCTACTTTCCTTCACCAGGAGACTGAGGAGGCACAAGAAATCACCTGTCCCTACTACAGTCACCATATACAGCACAGCCTAAAGCAAAGATTTATAAAGTTACTGCAAGAGAGTAAATGTCAGCAGGATCCACACAGGGGTCAGTCTACTCAAAATTCTAGGCTATTCTCCTGTCCTTTTAGATTTAAAGAAACTAGTTTTGTTATATTTTTGTTGGTATTCTAGGATAAAACTTGTTTCTCTCCTAACATAATCTGAACAGTAACTGCCAGACAATCTAGATGTGCATGCCATCACAGCTCATGAGCCTCTCAGAACCATACCAAGCTATACTCAATTTTTATGCCAAAAAACTCTGGTCCTAAGCCAGTGACAAAGTCCCTCTATCACTAACTCTGTGACTTTGAAGAAGACAAAACTGTCTTTAGTCTTCTCAACCTGACAGGTAGCTCTCCATCTGCAAGTCCAGATGTGTGATGAGGTTCAAGCAACCAGAGCCAAGGAGGGAAAGACAGAAACACACACACACACACACACACACACACACACACACACACACACATGGCCTAGAACAGCCATCAGCTATCAGAACAATGACATTGCAGTTACCTGCCCTCACTTAATGTGTATTACCTTAAACTTCTCCCTGGTCTGGCACTCCATGGTAACCCATGTTTTCCACTACTCCCTTGTTTTCTCTTGCTATATAAGGTTCTTGGCATCCGCAGTTCAGAGAGATCCTATCTATTCTGAACTGGGTGAAAATCCATATAAACCCTGAAGTGAAATGCATCTATTTTCCCCAGAGTAGAGAAAACTACTAAGCAGGTTTAAAAAGTCTGAAGCTGCAGGCATAGAGTGCAAGCACAGGTTTCTGTGGTCAACGGGAATGTCAAAAATTTGTGTAAACACTGTATCAATTCTGCTTCACTAAGGCAAACTCAGAATTGTTAGAACGTAATTTTAAGACTGAAGATAAAGACAGCAGAATATAATGATTTAGAGGAACAGGCAGAAATGGTACATCGTTTTGGAAAACTAGAAAACTTAAAGAAACAAACTTTGACATGTCAGGAAACATACCTTACTGCTAGATGAAAACTTATCGTTAGTTAAGTTTCCAGAAGCCAATAAGAAAATCACCCAGCCTGAAAAAACTATGAAAACTATGTTTACACTTGTACATGGGAGGTGAAGACTAAACTTAGGTTATTATTAGAAGAAACAGAGGTGCCTAGTATGAGAAACATACTGAATACTACATGGGCAGACCACATACTCACTATGGAAAACATTCCTGAAACAGAAATGAAGGAAATAATTATGTCCAATATCCTGTAGCATAAATATCTAAGGCAGCAACTAAGGCCAAAGCAAAACAGGTCATCTCACATACAAAATATCTCAATGACTATCTCCTTGCCCTGGACACAAATAATTGGTTTTAAATATAATATATGCAGCAGCTACCTGAAGAACTTCTCATGAGAAATTCTAAGACCTGGAAAACGTTTGCAAGCTTTCGATATCACACGAGATGTCCTAGTTACAGACAGTGAGTATACTCTAAAGACAGCACTTTGGGTGGCTTCCTTCATCTCTGTGGGTTCTGATTGACATATGAAAAAGAACATCTTCAAGCTTTGATACTCAACAAGATCAAGACTCTCCCAAACTACATAGAATTCGTATTAATATGTTAACTGTATTAGCAGTGGTTTCACTGATACTTTCATAAATATATGAAAGGATCTTTGATCATATATCCCCATCTTTTGGTCTGCACTTACTACCCGCCCTGCACTGATCTCCTTTGTCCTCAACAGTCTCCCCTCTCCTTCCACAAATAAGAGAAAAAATGCACCAGTTAGCTAACTTGTGTTCCTTAACATGCTGATCCCTAGATCTCTTTTCACTTGCACATAGTTCTTCTGAAGAACTCCTCCTGTGAAGCACTACAGAAACAGCATGGAGCCCGGTCTCAGAAAGAGAACACCTATGGGCAAGCTTTCAGGTTCACTCAGACAGAAAGCTGAACCAAGTGGTCATGCAGCTCCCAGTCTCCAAAGCATCCAAAAAGGAAAACCTTCTGTTACTGAATTCCTGAGAATTTCTTGAATGAATTTAAACACTGAAACCAAAATCTGAGGAAATAATGGAATCAATTTTCACAGGCCAGTTGTTAAATAGAACTGTTCCAGCTGTAGAAAAGGCCTAGGTGCTTTTTTAATTTCAAAATTCTACTGTTAAAAAACTGAAAGCAAAGACTGACCAATTTCCAAGACAGCCTATCCCTGCCACAACTGAAGACTAGGGGGTGCATTCCACCACACCTGGAGGTGCATCTTGAGACAGGAATTCTTCCATGGGAATTATCTTTCATGTTATTTATGAGTGTTAACACAACTCACAGCCTCTTTGCATATTAAGCCATACTCTTCTACTGACCTACATCTGAGCTTCCAAATTTCTTATTAAAACAAATCATTTAACAGAAATTTCAGTTATGGTGACTGTAGTTGGAGATGGCTAGTGTATTACAGCAAGCATAGTCTTCCAGCTTTTCCATGAAAATACTGCTATGGGCTTAATACTTTTAGCAAGTCTATTCATGACTCAGCATTTTGTCTCATTGCAAAATGACCTCATTTTCAAAACATTTACTGTGGAGACTGGATCACAAATATTCTGGTGAGCATCATCACACATATATATCTGCAGATATAATAAACAGTCAATCGAGAAATGTGCCATAGCATAGAGTGTGAAGAGATGGTACAACAGGCAAAGTGGTTGCTGTTCGAGAATCATGGCCTGAGTTCAGATTCCCAGCACCTACTATAAGTAGGTGCTCTAGCATCAATAATCCTAGAACTGGGGATTATGGGAGACAGAAGAATCTGTGGGTCTCACTGGCTGGTCTAGCCAAAAAGGCAGGGACCAGGGCCAGGAACATGTCTCAAAAATAAGGTGAGGAATGATAAAGGAAGACACTTAATGTTGACCTCTGGCCTCCATAGGTGCATCATGGGTGAGGACAAACACACAAATACATGCACACACACAAGAAATGAGACCCAATGTTCTTTGCTGGGGGAGGGGCACCACCCAGTTCCCAAATAAATCACACAGAGAGGCTTATTCTTAATTATAAATGCCTGGCCTTAACTTGGCTTGTTTTTGCCAGCTTTTCTTCACTTTAAATTATCCCGTCTACCTTTTGCCTCTGGGCTTTTTTCTTTTCTTCTGTATATCTTACTTTCACTCTTACTTTGTGGCTTGCTATGTGGCTGGGTGGCTGGCCCCTAGCAGTCTTCTCCCCTTGTTATTTTGTTCTTTCCTTCCAGATTTCTCCTTCTATTTATTCTCTCTGCTTGCCAGCCCCACCTATCCTTTCTCCTGCCTCGCTTTGTCTTTATTAAACCATCAAGTGTTGTAGACAGACACAGTCACACAGTTTTTAAAAAATGCAACATAAACAAATGCAACACATCTTTGCATCATTAAACAAATGTCCCACAGCATAAACAAATGCAGCACATCTTAAAATGATATTCTACAATCCAATGCTTCTGCAGTCTGCATCATGAAAGACATCCTTCTTGTTTCCATGAATGCCTTTTATACATTATTAAGGCAGAAGACCAGAAATAAGAATTAGAAGGGGGGAAAAACACATTAATTTTTGCTAGCAGAAGCAGTAAAATTTCTATTGGAAAAAAGTCTAGAATATAGAACAAAAACTATAAGGCTGGGGAGATAGGTCAGCTTTGCAAGTCTGAGAAGCTGAGTTGAATCACTAGAACCAAGACTACAAACAAACATGCAGGAGAAGCTCTTGTAAACCAGGAACAAACAGGTCACTGGGGCTCACTGGGCATCTCCCCTCTCTACTTGGTGAGTTCCATGTCAGTGAGAGACTGTCTCAAAATAGGGGAAGGTAGACAGCAACTGAAGAACAATACCCAACACACACACACACACACACACACACACACACACACGCACATGCACATCTGTACATACATAAGCATGCACTTACACACATACACATACACACACACATAAAATAAAGGTAGAAAAATGAACTTGTACTTAACACTGTGCTTTTAAAACTGTTTTTAAAGAAGCAAATATAAATTTTAAATGATAGGTAAAAATCTTAAACAAAAAGCCAGTGTTCACAGGTGTGACTATATATCTGTGAAATACATGAAGAATCATTCAACTTAAGCTAATAAAATCATGATCCTAAGCTACATAATACAAATCACATGTTTTCACTATTGGTTAGTATACAACTGTGATTTCTGGCTGATACTAAAACCAAAAGGTCCAGAAAATAACATTGTCTAATATTCAAAACATGCAGCACAGATAGCTCTTCCAGATCCTCAATATTCGCAGAAGAGGAGCCTTCCAATCTTTGGGCACAAGTGTTAACACTTTGACAGTACCACAAGCACCATGGCACCATAAGCTAGTTCTACAAAGAGCTATAGGGCTTCACAACTGCTATACAAAGGTTCTTTTTTAAAAACCCTGTGTCCTAACAGCTGTATTCCAATTAAAAACTCAAAAGAATTCATTGATTCCTTACCCTACTACATGTATTCATGTATCATATGCACACTACACGCTTGAACATTTTCTGTGTCCCAAAGCTTTAGCTGAGTTGTCAAAAGACATGGAATTCTATGCTTGGACTCTTTCAACCAACTAAGATGTTGATCTGCGTTGCTTTTCTCTCTTGATACACCTTTCTTGTTCCTGTCATAAACTCTGCTATTGGAGTACCAGAAATAGTTTTTCACTATACAAAGTACCTGTGAAGTTTGGTTATAGTATAATACTCAAGGAGAGGAAAAAAACAGTAAGTATTTCCCAAAAGATAATCCGATAGCACAAAGACACATGTGGGTACGGAGCACAGCCAACTCTAGTGATGGGTACACTGAAGAGACTGCATGCCACAGGTTATGGAGCACCAGCCTCCTTATTTCCTTAAAGGGCTGCAGAGATCCTCAAATGGCCTCAGTCCACAGACATTTTCATAACCATGTTCCCCAACCAGATATCTTCTCCTCCTTTCTATTCCTCACCAGCCTGATTCAATGATTACTTGATCCTTTTATCTAAAAATAGTCCATGCAGACTGAAGATGTTCAAGTCAAATAATTCATATTGACATTTCTGTTAAGGTAAAAAAAATCTCTCTTCACTCCCTACCAATGTAATAGTCAGAGAAAATGACTACTAATATTTAACTGTATCCTCCTTTATTCCCTATATTCAAAATTATGGGTGTTTATTTTATTTACATTGCATGAAGACAAACACACACATACAGAGAGGTAGAGAGGAAAACTAATTTTGCAAAAAACTACAAAAAAAAAAAATGCTGAGTCAAAGAGCATATGCTTCTAAATTTTTATAGCAACTACCACAAAGCTTTATATAAAATGTTCTCATTTTTTCAAAAAAAGAATGTACTATTTTATATACCCAAAAACTAATGTAAAGACTTGTATAAAGTATAATCTATACATTCGCCAGGAGAATATCATGTTTCTATTTTCATTTCTTATAAATAAGAATTGCTAAGAAAGAAGGAATATGAGCCCAGAGGATAATGTGTTTGCCCTTTCCAAAGTAAAACAAGCATACCTTCCATTCTTGACCTCAACTCTGATATATTCACTTCTAACAGATATATCTTGTGAAGACTTATAAACAAAGTATCCACCTTCCTTCAACAAATGCTAAAAATGTTTATATGTACTACAAAAATATGCAAAATGTACATTTTTAAGTAGTGAGTATAGTATGTCAAAAGACCACAATCTGTACACAATGCACAGTTCTAGCACTCTCCAAGAAACCTTATTTCCTATGTAACATTTTGAATTACTTCTTATGCAAAAAGTATAATACTCGGAAGATATAACACAAATGCCCTGGCTTCTTAGACCAGCGCTCGCTCGTGCGCTCTCTCTCTCTCTCTCTCTCTCTCTCTCTCTCTCTCTGTGTGTGTGTGTGTGTGTATGTGTGTGTGTGTGTGTAAAAGAGAGCAGTAGAGAGCTGTGTTCATGTATTATAAATCTTGTGCCTGTGGATGCCAAGAGGACAAATCTATGGTATTATTTCTAAGAGCCATCCTCCTTGTGATTTTTTTGTTTGTTGTGTTTGTTGGTTTGCAGACTCCCATAACCCTGGAACTCCTGGAGTAGGCTGGTATAAATGGCCAAACAGGCCCACAGATGCATCTCTCTCTGCCCTCCCAAAGCTAGATTATAAATGTGGACTTGGATTCAGATTCTCATATTTATGCAACAAGCCCTTTACTGACTGTGCTGTTTCCCAAGCCTCACAATTATTTTTTCATAAAAACTTTATTTTCTAGAATTTTTTCCTTTTTATTGGCGTTAACAACAAAAACCAAGAGTAATCTAAATGCTGCTATATATATGCTTTATTGTGATTAGCAACATTTGGCAATACAATATAAAAGAAAGATGTGATTGTCTTAAATACACAAAACAAAAATGTTATCACATTAACAACATCCTTCTCAGGAGGAACCTGAAATGAACAGTGAGGAACAGAGTTGTTCTTTGGCAAATGAGGACTCTGAAGCATGACTAAGAGAGGCTAGTGATTCATTTAATCTTGGGAGTTTGCCTGCTTTACCTCCACTGTTGGAACTAAGAAAAGTCCCCTGAATCTGACAACAGCCTGGGTTCTGATCTCAGTGCAGCCATCTTTCACTCCAGCCTCAGGGGATCAGATGCTCTCCTCTGGGTCTGAGGGCACTATAAGCAGGCATATGGTGCACATATGTACATGCAGGTAAAACACACAGGCACATACATAGAAATAAATCTCTTTTAAAAATAGTTTAAAAACAAACAACAACAGAACCAGTAGGCAACTTTAATATGCATAAAGGTTTCAGGACTTGCCAGACGGTAACATGCCAGAAGACTTCCACTTTCTGCCTCATTAAGTCACTCAGGTAAGATATAATTTGTCTGCTTATAGTCACTATCCCTAAGGCCTTCAAATTTACTCCTTATAATCCACTGAAGACTGAAAATATCAAACTCACTAATTGGATATAAAATGAAATAAATCTATGCTGAATGAGATTTGAGTTCATCTGAATGCACTTTACTATGCTAGTTACTTGAGGGTATATTGAAGGATGGTTTAGCATTGCTTATAAAGGCAAATAAATGCTTGTTAATAACTCAGCTACCTCACTCTTAGGTACTTACTCACAGTAAATGTAAAAATAAATGTACACACTAGGACACAAACATCAACATTTATAATAGCATCATTCATAAATTATGAAAACCTGGCAAGAGTCCAAACATCACTTCAAGAAGCAAAGTGTGAGGCATGCACATAGTGGAATACCATCCAGCAATAAACGCTGTAAACCATACGAACACAACACATGAAATAAGCTGATAGAAAAGCTACATACCACTTGATTTCATTTATGTGGCATTCTGGAAAATGCAAAATAATTAGGCCAGAAGTTAATCAGTGACAAGTAAAAGTTCGGATGGAGAGAGGGAGCAAACTACAAAGCTCAAATAAATGTTATTATGTGCAAGTTATCCTTCAATAAGCCTGCCACTGAAAGGAAGAAGTTTGCGGAATGTATTGACAAGTTTTACAAGATTCTTCAAAACGTTATAATATCTTGGCTAGGTAGTTTCGAAGTCAAAAGGAAAACTCAATGGTTGTCCTATATGTCTTTGACCACCTTCAGTGATCACATCTCCTGAGATGCACCACTTCATATTTTGTAGCCCTTCTAGAACACTACTTTATTCAAAACACAAACAGTGCACATAAAAAGTGTTAATGTACAGATACACACACAGATATAAATACAGAGAGCCAGGCAAACATATCCCCATGGTATCCTGCCCATTTCTTTTCCTTTACTTTAGCTAGGTGGGTTAGTGACTATATTTTTTCCAAATGTACTGAGTTTCTGAATTACTTCTGTTCCTTAAGACTAGATATCCTTGTAGTGTTTTGAGTTTCCTGAAAGTGCATCTTCGAAGTTGGAGAGATATTTCATCAGGTAAAAGAATGTACAGCTCTTGAAGAAGACTCAATTTGCTCCCAAAATCTATGATGGATGCCTTACAAAGACCTTTAACTCAAACTCCAGGAAGATTCAATTCACTCTCCTGGCCTCTGAGAGCCATTCACATGTACAAACTCCCACACAGATACCAACATACACACAAAATTAAAACCAAAATCTTTTAATGTGCATTAGATAAATTAGATATGATACATTTACTTAATACCAGCACATTCTCCCAGTATCCTTTCAAATCATTCTCCAGTTCCTGACCATTCAGAGATAACTGAGTATGAAACTGCCTTTTCCAAAGACAAGGACCTCTAACTCAAAGCAAGGACTCAAAGAGCAGCCACTCACACACAGTTCTGAAAGCACTGAAGAGCTACAAAGCAGTTTTTACTTCCTCTCCATCAAAGATTTGAAGCCACACAAACAGCTATGGGAACATAAAACACAGACGTGGGGGAAACGGGCAACTAAAAGATGACCAAGTATTGCATACTTTCAAGTTTGACTTCATACTATCATAAAATAGAGAAGTGTCAATTATGAAAAACTTATTCTCTTTCAACCACTATATACATGAAAATATATAACTAGAATGTACTGAGTATTCAGCAGTCTTTGGAGATAATTTTTTTATTAAAATATACCTCAAATTTGAGCAACTATTTCTGAAATGCTATTCCCTAAGAAGTCCTACATCTTCCAGGAACTTTAGAAAATGAAAAACATATAAAAGCACTAAACATTTCAAATAATTTTAGCATGATACAATCATCTCAATTCCAACCATTAAAATCTTATGACTGTGGCAAATACAAGTGTAAAAATATATGGATATTATTTTCACATGTTCATTTATGTAATCTTTAATACACACCATGAAGTTATGTTCATATAATGGTTAACAAACTGAAATAACAAAATATAACTTACCAGACTAAATCCCAGATGATGTCACTGTGCAATTTCCAAAGAGTCCCAAGAGAGTACAGGCATAATAATTTTTCTGTTCTACTCCAGATACTAAACATGAGACACAAAAATAAGCCTGTAATTTAACAAGTAACACGACTTATAAAGCAATTATATTAATTCTAACTGCAAAACAGAATGAAAGTCACAGGAGGTACTAATGCTGGGTACAGGTTATATGGGTCACAGTAACTAATTAATTCAATTAAAAAGTTGTTTTGAGTTAGTTTGACTAAATGAATCAATGAATCCTCAAAACATCTTATTGCACTTGTTCCCTGTGCTATATGCTGTGTAAACTCTACTTAGAAACTAAGAGTATTTAACTAGGCTAAGTAAAAACAAATGAAAAAATAATGGGTCTACCATTCCATTGCCATTGGTGTGTTCAGAAGATTGGAAAAGGGGAAGAGCAATGCTGAGATGGGCTCTAAAAGACTGGATCTTAGCTGTGACGAAGCCAAGGACTTACACTCCTGACCTTGTATGAACAGCAACCTCTGAAATGGAGCCAATCTACCACTGTTCCTCCCTAACATAGGTTATGTGGATCAAGGAAACTCAAGTAGATGAAAGTGTTTTGCATGCTACAAGCCCATTACAGATTTGTGATCTTGTTATTATGTAATTAATTTTGGTATCTATTCATTTGAATTCTAAAATATCAACAATAAAAAAAATCCTTTGTTAGATTGTTTGAAGCAAATGACTGGAAGGCTCTTGAAAGGGGTGTGCGTGTCTATGTGTGTGTGTGTGTGTACATATACATCCAACCACACGTGCACACATGGAAGCCAGAGGTCAACATCAGGAGCTGTCTTCTATTCACCTTATTTATTTTGGTACTGAGGAGTGTACCCAGGACTTTGAACATTGTAAGCCAAGACTCTGTCAATAAGCCATACCCCTAAGTCCTGACTTCATTTCCTGAGATGGAATCATTACCTAAACTGACAAATCATCAATTTAGTTCAGCTACTCGCCAAGGAGTCACTGGGATCCTCCTGTCTCTGCCAAGAACTGGGGTTTTAGAAGTGCACTGTCATGTCTAGCTTTTATGTAGGGAACAAACTCAGGTCATCATTGTAGCACAATAGGCATTTTACCCACTGAGCACCTCCCGAGTCAGACAACCTACTCAAGGTCTCTAGCATCTCTTAACAACATCCCCACCCCCACATCATGGGAATTAAAAGAATCTATCTTTATCTCTTTCATCCCAAGTTAATTGGATTAATTTGTAAAGACAAAATAAAACAAAAACAAAACCCTCCCCCAAAGTCCTTTTCAGCCTGTACAGGTTTCATAGGTTGCTGAGTTTTCAATATTTTATTCAGCATAAGGTGGGTAGGTGTTCTCAAGAGTGGAGAGGATTCATTGTATCTTCATATGTGTGTAAAACCTGGAAATGTAGCACAATGGTATATACACGTTGTCAGACTAAAGACAAATAACAAATAAAATAGGCCAAGGGCTGCTGGTTGGTTCTTTTCCTCCCAGCACAGAGGGGTTTCAGCCAAAGAAAATGCATAATTTACTGAATTCAAGGTATTTGCTTGATAGCCAGAACGATTAATACAGAAAAAACATCATGATAAGAACTCTGATGCTACCAACCACTAGAACATCTTCCAATGTAGAGATCAGATATGTTCTATTTAATTTATTTTACCACCAACTATGTTTACATTTAGCAAACAAGCCATCTGCATAAATAAGACTTGGACCTCCCTCACCAGTGAGGACTGTGGTCTTAACAGAAACTGTGTGAAACAAAATCTACTTCCGGATGATAAAAATATATTTGCTTCATATAATTACCCCTCTAAGAATTTATAGAATATTGTTAGAAAATTTACACTGATATATTAAGTAAACTGATTTGTAATGAGGAATGAGAATTTAAAAAAAAAACATTTTTCATGTTTTATATATCAAAAGACATAATTTATGCAATATAATCTTTATTCCTTGAAAATATTCTTAACCTCCCTTTGAAATATTCAATTAAATGCTACTACTTGAGAGCACAGCAGGAATCTGCACAGCACTAGCAAGGCTCCAGGGCCCACCTGCTCATTCTCAAACTTCTATATAAGCACAGCTTTACACACAATAATCACGGGAACGGAAACATATCCATTCATTCCTGTGGGTGGATCCTACTCTAAGTGTCTCAGGAGGTTCTTCATATAAATGTTTTATTTCCTCAATTCTGAAATGACTGGGAGAAAAGTTTTATTACTAGTTTAAAAGTGACTTCAAGCTTTTTTTTTTTTTCTTTTTCTTTTTTATTATCTCAAGCTTTTTAAATGTTAGGGTTAGGGTTAGGGTTAGGGTTAGGGTTAGGGTATAGTATAAAGACAGAAACAATCTGAGTTTAATTCCCAGATCACATTCATTTTCTCTCTCTCTCTCCTCTCTTTCCATCCTTCCCTCCTCCTAAATATTTTAAAATATAGATAATACTCTAGATAGTTTTACTGGGCTATAGAAAAGCCAGTAGGGCATTTCCTTAGTGATTGATTGGGGATGACCTAGCCCCTTGTGGGTGGTGCCATTCCTGGGCTCGTGGTCCTGAGGCCTGCAAAAATAAGCAAGATGAACAAGCCACGAGGAGCAAGTCAGTAAGCAGCATCCCCGCTAGGCCGCTGCATTGCTCTCTGCCTCCACGTTCCAGCAATGCCTGAATTCCTGTCCTCACTTCCTCCAGGGATGGACAGTGATACAGACATTTAAGCAAAGTAAATCTCTCCTCATCAAGTTGCTTTGGTCATGGTGCTTCACCACAGCAACAGGAACCCTAACTAAGACAAACAGTAAGGGCAGGAAAATCCCCAACAATATTTGCAGGCTACTGGCTATCCTAGGGCTATGCTAGCCATAAGGTGAGAGAAATTTGATATAGGTTCTTAGAAACTTAGATGAAAAAGCAAAAGGAAACATTAAAAAATGTGAATACCTTATTTCTAGCTTATGCTATGTCTTAATTCTGAATAAAGACAGTTTTAAAAGTCTTAAATTTCATTTCAAGTTTCATCAGGAATTTGGTGGCATACTCTTTCCAAAGCCGAAGGCGTAGTTCCCGTGCAACACATTTAGCTTGGCATACTCTTTCCAAATGTTTAGATGCACCAGAAAAAAAATAGTTGTATTTTCAAACATTTTCAGCACCAATAGAAAGACCTGGTTAAACCCTCAGTGTAAAATTGAAAGCAGAGGAAACTTGAAGCAATTATCAAACATCACTGAGCTGATGAAGAAGTCTAGGAAACTGTAATTTCACAATGAGCAAAGTGTAGTGGCTGATTATGCTTCATTTGCCACTGCCAAGTCAGAAATAGAACAGATTCCCTCAGCAGTGACCCAAGGTGAGCCAAGTATAGAAGCATCTGCCTGGGCTGCATTTTCACTCCTGACACTGCTGCTTGTGTGTAACTGAGCACCAGCTAGGCACAGGCACCAGGAAGGGACAGATGATACACTGAAAAAAGAGACAAAATAAATACAGCACAGCCAAGAAATAGTGTAGCTACAAACCTCCTTTAAGACTGCATGAAGGACAACCTACTACAAAACTATAGTAAAGATTTCACTACCATATCCCCAAACAGAAATTAAAAGCTATAATAAAAGCACACAAAAAATAACTTTCATATAAAATCACTCATTTTTAGAATATTTTAAAAAAATTCTATAAATCCCTAACACCAACAAATGATTCCGATTTTATCTTGGCTTAGATCTTGAAAGGAAAAGGCAGTTTACAAATTCTTAAGACCAAAAAAAAAAAAAAAAGAAAGAAAAAGAAAAAGAAAAAAAAAGCATAAAAAACCAGACTAAAGTCAATAAAGCTAAAGCTTGAAGATGCAATGTTTCCAACTCCAGGAGCTGAAACAAACAGAAAGCTCCATGACAGACTCTGTAAGCTAACTGCCTCTGGCCAGGAAGCCACAGGTAAGGAAGAGCAGGACGACATCCAAACTGGAGCTACACATCATCACAGTTAATATAATAAAGCTCTTCAGAAAGTAAGGTCTCGGGTCATAGTTACTACCCTGGCATAACTGTCTGCAGAAACCTCTTGAACCTTCAAATATCCCCGGATGAAAACATATTGTTAACCTATCCCAAAGTAATATAAAACAGTAAAGAGTTATAGGGTTTATAAAGGAAAAGGAATCTTCCTGCTTGTGTACTTCACTAGGTACACCCACCCAGCTATTCACACAATGACATATAGGGCTGCTCAACGATATTTCTTGAGTATGTAGAAGCAGTAGGGCAGGTTTTAAAAGTCTAACACCATACCAGGGCAAATACAAACCTCATATGATTTGAACAACACCAGCAACCCTAAAGCTTTCTTTTTTCCACAAAACAAAGAAAGCTTCACAGAAGAGTTCAGCTCTGAACAAATTCTTTACTCTTAAATCTCTAATTTGCTATACTTCAGGCATAAACCCAGATCCACTAACTAAATAACAAGGAAAAAAAATGGCAAATTTTAATTCTCTCTCTCTCTCTCTCTCTCTCTCTCTCTCTCTCTCTCTCTCTCTGTGTGTGTGTGTGTGTGTGTGTGTAAATCTGGAGGCACCATACACTTTGATAAAGGCCACTAATTACTAAAGATGGTACTAGAAAAAGATAGACTTTATTAAGAGAAAAAATAGAGTATTAAGTGATGAGTATAATTCTTCCCAAACCTGGGTGAGGGTGTGAGTAGAAAGTAAGACTGTGAGAAAGGGCCCTGAAGCAGAGGAAATTCCATTTCAACTAGTCAAAATGCTTTGTCATCAAAATATTTCTGCTCAAAGACTACTCTAAAATAAATAAATAAGGGACCAAAACATTCCTCAAATAGAAAAACACCGAAAAGAAATAAAATGGTTCAGCTCACATTACACCACTGAGTGGAAAAGAAAATACTTAGCTGAAGCCATGGGCTCTCACCATGGAGACCACTTCCAACGCTTCTTATCTTTCTTCAGTTTGGAAAATTAAATCACTAAGGGTTTGGAAGGGCAGTTATTAAGTACAATGTGACTTTTTAAAAACCTCCCTTGACCTTAGCAACAAACCATCAATCTTCCTAGCATGATAAGGCAACCCATAACTGGTTCAGAAAGACACAAACGTGTTCCTCTATCTAGTATCAGTTTTTTTTTAATAGCAACTCCCTTAAAGAGCCCAGCATTCATTTTGTTTCCACCTCTGCTAGTTAAAATCAAACCCACATTACTACATCATACTCAGCTTCACTCTAAACATGTCTGACAATAGCTGAAACCATGAGTCTACAAGAAGTCGTTACAAGAAACCTCCCTCTTGAGGGGGGAAAGAACTGGATTTGGCCAGAAGTGGAGTCTGATCTAAGCATTATTGGGTCAGTGGGACCATAGGACTGTCTGCTCCCTGCCCAGGGAGGAGATGGGCAGTTGCAGAGAAGAAAAATGACCAGATGTGTTGGGAGGGGGAAGAGACCTTGAATAAGGATATATAGGGAAAGCTGAACACAAAGAAAATATA
>PVIH01007251.1:66801-102544 GCA_004025045.1 Sigmodon hispidus | reverse complement strand
TCACGATGAGCTGGAAACCTTGAACCTGTAGCAGTGGCAGCTCTTCAGCCCGTCATCGCTCTGGCTCAAGCTCATGCTGGAAGGGACGCTTCCTCTCCCGACAGTGCTTCTTGTGGGCAGGCCAGTCTTTCTGCTGGCACTGAGAGCCACAGTATCGAGCCACCTGGCAACGCCCACAAATGTTGAATTCCCGAAGCTGCTTCTCAATCACTGTACAGGGAGGGTAATGACACTCATAGTAGGTACAGGAATTTTCTTCCTCTTCTACCACATCTCCATTGGCATTATAGTACCGGGTCACATTCAGGACAGGGAATTGTTCTTCTATAGGGTCCGTGGGAAGCTGCTGGATAGCAAGCCAGTATAGGCTTTGCTCCCTTTGTTTGCTGGAAGTCTCTTCAGCTTTAGGTCGCCAGCCCCACGGTACCAATTGCAGGTTGTCCAGGCGATTGTCCACAGTCACAGCATTGAGATGTACCACCTGAAACCCAGGAGCTACACCTCCCCTGTGTCGTTCCCACAGCAGCTCATGCAGAAGCCTGCCCGAGCCCCTTCCTCGGTTTTTGTCGAAGGCATATGCAAATATCTTAGCACCATTTCCATCAGCATCTACTTCCATTCGAGCCTCAAAGGAGTAGCTCTCCACCAGTGGTATGTCTTGCTCATCTATCAGTGTGTATTTGGTCTTCCCGGCCACCCGGCCGAGCCGCACGATGCCCAATTTAAAGTCGGTCATGGCCGGGCCTGCGCCCTCGGCAGCCGGAGCCGCTCCCTCCGGAGGCTCCCGACCGAGCCGGGCCGGAGAGAGGCCGCGGCAGTGTGGGTCAGGCCGGAGCCGGGGTCAGGCCAGGCGGGACGCGGGCGGACGAGGCTGGGCCGGGCTCGGGCCACCGCCGCCGCCTCGCGCCCGCCGGACCTGCCACGCGCCGCCGCCACCGCCGCGCGCACCCCAGCGAGCCAAAATATAAGTTTTAGTTAGTAATGCAAGTTAGATACAAAGAGGATTAGGTACAATCCTTTGGACACACCAAAACAGAATAAATAATGACATATATTCTTTAGATTTGTCAACTGGACATTCTTCATGTAATTATTGTTTGTATATATTGTATATAATTATTGTACATATTGTATATGGTTTTTCTTATGTTAGTTTTTTTTATTTTTGACACAAACAGAATATGTGGTGATATGTTACATATTTAACAAACTTGAAATATCTGGAGATCAACACACAGTAAAAAAAAAATAAATAGGCAGTCATAGCTCAGGAATTTCTTGATCTTTGAGTACAAGACCAAACAGCTGGGCTTCAGTGGCATATGCCTTCAATCCCAGCACAGGGAAAACCTAGAGTGGTGACCTATGCCCTAAACCCATAACTCCTGAGATAGAGAACTTTCTGTGTTACTGTGAGTTCAAAGATGACTACCAAATAGAGTAGTTCCTGCCTTTAATCCTAACCTGGATGGAATACAGCTGGTGAGAAGTGTATTTAAGGTGGCATAGGAAAACAGCAGAGAGAGAAGCAACCAGGAGTGAGGCTAAAGAAATTGGAAGATAGCTGGGTGAGATTTGACTGTGGTGTTTCCTCTCTCTCTGATATTTTAGCCTTTCCCCGATATTTGGCTGAGTCTCTTTCAATACAATTCAACTTCTCACTACACACTATCCTGATGCACATCTGTCCTCTGTTATACCAGACTAATTTATTAAATGTATATCACCACAGTTCACAAAATAGCCTGTTACATGAAGGGATTTATTGCAGATAACTTTTTTCTGAGGGAGATTTCTCCTGCACATCTATACAGTAAGTTCCTTTATTTCTTAATAATCTAACTTCTGTTTCATTTTAGCTTAAAATATACACAAATAAAAGCTGTATTCCAAACCTTGGGCACAAGTAAGCTGACTATCATCTATCTGGACAAAGCAGAAGTCAATGAAAAGAATAGGCAGCCACTGAGATGGCACCTATAAATTTTCTTTAACAAAGTTAAGCTCTTTCCATACAAGGTAAATAAATATTGCTTATGCATAGTATCTCACGTTTTTTTTTTTTCCTAAGGCACGAATGTGAAACATTCTAAGAGTATGAGAGTAAATGTGTCCTCTGTTCTCCACAGGGCTACCATGGAACACACATGTCTCACCAATAGACACAAATATAATACATTTCAAAATGGTACTACACACATGAATTTTTCACTTTATTTGTTACAGTTACTGTAAAATTAATGCACTTACTTTATAACCATCACTGGATACTTATTATGCACTCAAATGCATTTTTATCACTTCATTGTTTTATATAGTATTAAATTTCTGTTATATTTCAGCCATTATAAAATCCAAAAAAAAAAAATGATGACATTGTGATGTCTGGCTATTGTTAAGATTACATTCTACTTGAGAGGTACTGTGAAACAACAAAGTGATACTCAGAAAAAAAGGAACGAGAAAATTTCTTGACTATAATCAGGGAATCAGGGAAGCTAACTGCAGATGTTTTACTTAACCCTCCACTCCTACAAATCTAATTGCAGAGTCTCACTCTCAGACTTGAAACAATCTTCTTCAGCCTCCCTTCTCCCCTGCCCCTCTTTCTAATGAGTCACAATGATGTTCCTCTTCAAACTTTTCCCCATTCACTGCTTTAGCCTCATCTCTAAAATCACTGGGAACATGCAAGCCACTTAGATCAAAAGAGTAGGTAAGCTAACTACATATAATTATCTACCCCTTCTCTTCTCCAAATCTACCTCAGTCTCATCTCAGTCTCAGGTTCTATACCAGAACACTCATGGTGTCTACCCTTCCTCTATGAAACCCTACCCCCCCCACCCCCCCACCCCCCACCCGGTCTTCAATGAATCATGTGACTGCTCCTCACTCTGTTACCTCATTCCCATGGGACTAAGCAGATCTTGATAAAACATCATGCTTTCCTCCTTCCTGTGTACATCTTTAGCTCTCTCATTCTAGCCTATTCCCATTCCTAAGTATCAGGTTTCCATACATAGTAAGATATTGAATATTTAATAAAATTAGCCAGGCACTTGAGAGGCAGAGGCAAGAGGATCTCCGTAAGTTCAAAGCCAGCCTGATTTGCAAAGCAAGTTAAAGGACAGTGTAGGCTACACGAAGAAACCCTGTCTTAAAACAAAACAAAACAGATGGAGAGATGTCTCTGTGCTCTGATATTTTTTAGACTAATTTTATTAAATACACAATATATTGCCCCAAGATATTTTTATCAGTAAGTGGCAGTGGCCCCACCTATGAGGCTCCCAGAAGAATTTCTTTCCCAAAAACACACAGTCACCACACTCTCCTAAGAACGAGAGTGCAACATGCAAAAGTGTAATTTGAGGTGCTGATATTTGGTCTTGCCTTTGTTAGGTTTGTGTTTTGTTCATCACCTAGAATTACATTTGTTTCAGATCCAATGCCTAGACACTAGCGTAAAAACATGTCTCCACTAGAATCCAGCAACTCTACCACAGTCAGCCCTGAGTGTTGCAACATAGTTAAAGCACAAGTCAAGACAGAAGTTTCTTTCTTTAAAGAGAAATTGAATAAATTCCTGAGAGAAATCAATAAAGGAAAAAGCAAATAGTGAAAGGAAATAAATAAAACAGTTCAAGAACTGAAAGTGGAAATAAAAATCAACAAAGAAAGCACAAACTGAGGGAAACTGTGAAATAAAAAATTTAGGAATTTAAACATGAAACTCATAGGAGAGCCTCACAAACATAATACAAGACATGAAAAAGAAAAATCTCAGACATTGAAAATGTAATAAAAGAAATGGATATCTTGATCAAAAAATGTTATATATAAAATAATACTGGCACAAAACATCTAGAAAATCTGGTACACTATGAAAAAAACAAATCTAAGAATAATAGGGATAGGGGAAGAAGAAACCCGAAGACATAGAATTTATTTTCAATAAAATTATAACAGAAAATTTCTTTAATGAGAGATGTCTATTAAGATACAAACAACAGACTTTGAAATTCAGACCTTGTCCAAAGGTGAGCAGGTCCTGGCACTGGATACTCTGTGCAGAGAGTTGTTCTCCAGGACCAGGGTCAATATGTAGTCTGATCCCAGACTCCCCTTAGCAGACAGGACTAAGGTTTGGCTGTGAAGGGCTCCTCGAGCCACACCTAAAAGAGGGGACCTTGCATGGGCAGATCCACCTCCAGGGCAAACTGCATCATCAGAGAAGGACTGAGGCTTTGAAATTAAGACCCCTGTCCAAAGTCAAAGATCAAGCAGACCTCTTACTCAGAGGAGACAGGAGACACACAAACTCTCTTGCCACAACTGACTAGGAGCCACCTAATCGTGAACAACTGAAGCCAGGGGTAGGTGCCAGTGCACTTCCTCATGATAAAAGTCTGGAGAGATCAGGAATATCAGAAAAATACTTAAACATAATAATGGAAAAAAGTTAGTATCTTTAACAAATGGTGTTGTCATACTTGGATGGTAGTGTGTAGAAAAACGCAAATAGATCTAAGTCTGTCACCCTGCACAAATCTATGTGGATCAATGATCTCAACACAAACCCAGCCACACTGAACTTGATAGAAAAGAAAGTGGGAAATACCCTCCAACTAATTGACACAGGTGACCACTTCCTAAAGATAACACCAGTAGCACAGACACTAAGAGCAACAATCAATAAGTGGGATCTCCTGAAACTGAGAAGCTTCTGCAAAGCCAAGGACACAGTCAATAGAACAAAATGACAGCCTACAGAATAGGAAAAGATTTTCACCAACCCTACAAATAATAGAAGACTGGTCTCTAAAATACAGAGAGAACTCAAGAAACTAGAGCCCAAAACCTTGAATAACCCAATCAAAAAATGAGTTTTAGAACTAAAAAGGGAATTCTCAGAAGAATTACAAATGGCTGAATGGCACTTGAAAAACTGCTCAACATCTTTAGCCATCAGAGAAATGCAAATCAAAACAACTTTGAGATACCACCTGACACCTGTCAGATTGGCTAAGATAAAAGACACAGATGACAGCCTATGTTGGAGAGGATGCGGAGCAAGGGGAACGAACACTCCTCCATTGTTGGTGGGAGTGTAAGCTTGTTCAGCCACTCTGGAATGCAGTATGGCGGTTTCTAAGAAAACTGGGAATCAATCTCCCCAAGGATTCAGCAATACCACTTCTGGGTGTATACCCTAAAGATGTACATTGGCACTCCAAAGGCATTAGCTCAAATATCATTCATAGCAGCATTATTTTTATTAGCAAGAACCCGGAAACAACCTAGATGTCCCTCAACTAAAGAATGGATTAACAAACTGTGGTACATCTACACAATGGAGTACTACTCAGCAGTAAGAAAAAAATGATATCCTAAAATTTGTAGACAAATGGATGGATTTGGAGAATATTCTCCTGAGCAAGGTTTCTCAAACCCAGAAAGATAATCAGGGGATGTTCTCACTCATTAGTGGACTCTAAACAAAAAAGCAAAAAGCAACGCATGTCCAAGCTGCAAACCACAACCAATGAACAGCTTGGGATCTGAAATACCTTGGATCCCATTCCCTCTAGAGGAACACCTGACTCAGTCTTGATGTTGGAATGAGTAAAATGGATCTGCCAGGAGTGGAGGCTAAACTGAGCAATATTGGGACATTGGGATCTCCTGCCCTTTCTGGGGAGGAGATGGGAGATGTGGAGGTGAGAGAGTAACTGGAGGGGGTGGGAGGGGGAAGGGACCTTGAATGAGGATATACACAGATAGAAAATGTGACTTTATTCATAATAAAAAGCAAAAAGAAAAAAAAGATGCAAACAACATACAGAATACTAAATAGACTACCATAAAGAAAACACTAAATGTATAGAACAAAGAAATAATAGCAAAATCATCAAGGAAAAAAGACCAAGTAATGTATATAAGCAGAACTATTAGAATAATTCCTGATCTCAATGAAGACTCTACAAAACAAGAAAGGCCTGGATAGATGTTCTATAGACTCTAAGAGACCACTTATGCAAGGCAAGACTTTTGTACTCAGCAAAGGTTTCAGTCACAATGGATGGAAAAAAATAAAACATTCTATAATAGAAACCAAATTTAAGAAACATCTGTTTACAGATATAGCCCTACAGAAGGCACTAGAACAGTGTTTCTCAACCTATGGATCACAATTGCTTTGGGGTCAAATGGCATTTTAACAGGAATTAGATATCAAATATCTTCATATTAGACAGTTATAACTCAACAAAGTAGCAAATTTACAGTTATGGTATAGCAATGTAAATACCTTTTGTCTGGAGGCACAGCAACATGAGGAATTGTTTTAAAGAGCTGCATAATTAAGAAGGCTGAGAACCATTGTGCCAAAAATAAAACTTCAACCTAAAGAGATTAACCACACCCAAGAAAACAAAGGAAATAAATAATCCCAGATTAAAAAACAGATCTTTCTCTCTGTCTCACTATTTCTCTGTGCATATGTGTCTTACACACACACACACAGCACCACCTCTACCACTACCAGCAATAAAATAACAGGAAAGAAGAAATACAACTTATTGATAACTTTCAGCATCAATGGTCTCAGTTCTCCCAATGAAAAGACACAGAATAACAGAATAGAAGTGAAAATAGGATCTATTCTTCTGCTGCATCCAAGAAAGCCACTTTAACATCAAGACAGATGACTTCTCAGATTAATAGGATAGAAAAGAATATGCCAAACAGACCTAAGAGGCAAGCCGGTGTAATTACTATAATTTCTGACAAAGTACACTTCAAACCAAAACTAATTAAAAGAGATAAGGAAAGACACTATATACTCATCAAAAAATTCACCAAAAGTAGATGTTGATTCTTAACACCTATGCACCAAACACAAAGGTTCACAAGTTCATAAAAGATACAACCCAACAGTTTGAATCAAATATTGACCCTCAAACACTGATAGTGGGAAACTTAATATCCCACCTTTACCAATGGTCGGGTCATTTGGAAAAAAAAAAAAAAAAAAAAAAAAAAACTCAACAAAAAATGCTGGAACTAAGTGTCATTATACAACCAAATTGACCTTTTAGATATTTAGAGAACATTTTACCTAAACACAAAAGAATATACCTTCTTCTCGGAACCTCATGGAACTTTCTCCAAAACTGACTACTGTTCAAGAGTGTCTGATTTGGAGTCAGGAACTGAGGCTACTACCTCCAAGCTCAGGGTCCTGCTTTTCCCCTGGGGTAGGGGCCAAGATGGTGTGAAAGCAGCAATAAAACCGCTGGAACAAGTTGAAGGAAGCAAATTTAGTTTTATTATTGAGAGAAAAACCTTAAATACTTTTTTCCCATGCTCTTTCACCAACCAGGAAAATAAACTTTGATTTTCTGGTATTTGCAGCTGCCCCATGGTTGTTACTTGGTGGTCTAGGAATGTTCTATCTGGACTCCACCCAGTTCAAGGCCCCAGACAGATCCCAGGTTGGCTTTTGCTGAAGTGTTTATGAGCACCAATTTGCACTGGCTGAGGCCGGGCAGGTCTCTGGGTTATTTAGAAGCAATTACAGTCTACAGACAACATATTCAGACATAAGGCAAATACAAAAAAAAAAAAAAAGAAAAATTGATATAACATTCTGTATTTATTTAACCACCATGGATTAAAGCTGGATATTAACAATAGAAACAAAGAAAGTTTACAAACATTTTTGTAATTACAAATTACAGAAAGCAATTTACTACTGAATGAAAAGTAGGTCAAGAAAAGAAATGAAACTTCCTAGTATTGTTATATAACAACCTAAAACTCAGAGGATACAATGAAGGTGGTTCTTAGAGGCAAGTTCATAGTACTAAGTAGCTGCATTAAAAAATGCAGAGATCTCATACTAATAACTTAAAATTATACCCAATAGGTCTATAAATGAAAAGAATTACATCCAAAAAGACTATATAAAAAGAAATAGTCAAATTCAGGACTGAAATCAATAAAAGTAGAAATAACAACACCAGGCTAAGAATCAATAAAATAAAAGTGTTGTTTCTTTGAGAAAAATCAATAAAACTAACAAATCCTTATCCATAATAACTAAAAAGTTGAGAAAAATATCAAAATTAACAAAATTAAGAATGAAAAGTGAGACAGAACAAACACAAATACAATGTAGGGAATGATAAGGACATACTTTAAAAACCTCCACTGCAGCTAATTGTAAAACATAAATAAAAAAGGATAATTTTCTCAATACACAGCACTTACCTGCAGTAAAATACATTTAATAAAAATAAATTTGAAATATCATAGGACAGAGCCGTCTTTTCAGCTTTTTTGATGATGTTTTATTTTTTATTAAATATATATCACCACACTTCCCAAAGTTAAATAAAGATCAGAGAAACAATTTAATCAGATCTTTTACATAGTAAAATATAAGTAGTCATCAAAAGTCTACCAAATAAACAATTGCCTATGATAGATGATTTTAGCACAGAATTAAAGCAGTTTTTCAAAGAGTTAATACTAATACTTCTCAAATTATTCCACAAAATATAAATTTAAGAGGGAACAATGTCTAACACGTTTTATGAGGCTACAGTTACCCTGACAGCCAAACAATATAAAGACTCTATAAATAGAATTACAATCTGTGATGGAATATTCTCTGTATAATGTAAATAAAGGAGCTGTTTTGGCCTATGCACAGCACCGTAGAAGTGGGAGGAGGATCAGAGCACAGGCAGGTAGGAGCAGGGCGGAGTTAAGCCAGTCTCCATCAGTCCCCCAAGAAGAAGCATGTAGGAATCCAGGTGAGCCACGGCGGGCCACGTGGCGGGTAGAATAGTAGAAATGGGTTGATTTAAGATGAAAGAGCTGGCTGGTAATGTGCTTAAGACATGGGTCAAACAGTATAAAGTATATAAGTGTCTGATTCAGTTCTTTGGGAGACAAAAGCCACATTCTGACCAGGTGCCAAAACCTCAGCCGCCGCCCAGGTACAAAACCCCCGGACCCAAAAACGAGCCGATAAAAACTTTCTTCAACAGTAGTCTAATTTCCTTTATGAACATTGATGCAAAAATTCTTAATAAAAATTTGCAAGTCATATCTAAGAACACATCAGAACCCATACATACCTATTACTTTGCACAAAACTCAGCTCCAATGTATCAAAGACCTGAACATAAAACCAGATATTCTGAAATTTATACAAGAGAAAGTGGGAAATATATTTGAGCTAATTATCACTGGGAAAGACTTTTTAAATAGAATACTGTTAGCTTAGGCACTAAGATCAACACACTAAGTTAAATAATTAATAAATATGACTTCATGAAATTAAGACATTTCTGCACAGAAAAGGAAACTGTCATTTGAACAAAGTGGTGGCCTATAGCATGTGAAAAGCTTTTTACCAATGATACATTTGATATAGAACTAATATTCAAGAAGCTCAAAACACCATAGATATCAGGAAAACAACCCAATTACAGATGGGCTACAAATCTAAACAGAGAACTCTTAGTAGATAAAACTCAAATGGCTGAGAAACATAAAGAAATATTCAATATCATTAGTCATCAATGAAATGCAAATAAAAACTGTCTTGAGATTTCATCTTACACCTGTTAGAATGGCTAAGATCAACAGAACTAATCACAGTTCACGTGGACAAAGATATGGAGTAAGAAGAAAATTCATACATTACTGTTAGTAATGGAAATTTATACAGCCACTATGGCAATAAGTATTCCCATTTCTCAACAATATGGAATTTATCTGTCTCAAGATCCATCTATTCCACTTTTGGCCATATGCTAAAAGAATGACTTCATCTCAACTTGTTCAGTCATGGTCATTGCTGCTCTATTCATCATAGCCAGAAATTGGAAATAACCTAGATGTTCCTCAACAGGCACATGAATAAGAAAAGTGGTACATTTGCATGATGAAGTATACTCTATTGTTTTTTAAAAATGAAATATATGAGTAAATGGATAGAATTAGAAAAATTTATAATGAATAGGATAACCCATATCCAGAAAGATAAACATAGTATGTATTCTCTTGTGTATGGCTATTAGTTGTTAAGTCAATGATAACCAAGTTACAATTCATAGAACCACAGATTTTTTTTATACAGTAAGAGATGAAATGGTGGTTGTGGTGGTGATGGTGGTGACAGCAGCAGATGGATTTCTTTAGGATAGGGGAATAAAAAATAATTGTGGATGGGTGAGAGAATTAGAAAAAGAGAATCAAGTTTTAAGAGGAAAAAAAGAGAGTAGGGGTGAATGAATATAGGGAGAGATAGCTAAAATTAATACAATTACTACAGTAGAAGTTCTTTAAAGTATATACATATATAAGGAAAAATAAATGAAATTACAAAATAATGGGAAGAGTCCTGATTGGCCATTGGTTATAACAAATAAGGCTTCTAGTTCTGGGATTATGTTAAACCTCATTGAGATATAGGCCAAACGGATCCCCTGAAACTCGCAAACAGCCCTGGCTGTTTCCAAGGCTATAGCTTGCTCTCCATAAAGTGCCAGCAAAACCTCATTGCTGGAGACAACACCTACACAATTCATTGAACTTGGAGAAGTTGAGTGAGTACAGCCTTTACCCCTACTTGTTATTGTCTTTGGTTCAGCACAAGTACTTAGTATACTGACAAAGGAGAAATGTAAACACCAAACAGATACACACCCTTTAATTCAACTGGTATCATGCCTGCAATATATGCTAGTTCAATAGTGACACAAAGCTGTGGAATATCTAACTGATTTAAGTCCCACTGCACAAGATGGAACACAAAACCAACACTTCCTGGGTGACCACCAGCCTGAGACTAAATAATCCAGGGGTGTAGTGTAAAACCAAATACTACTGTTCTTTACAAAAATAAAATAAAAAAAATGTAGCAATAAAATCACTCCTGATGACATTTTTTTATCTCTGATATCAATAGATTTAATTCTTCAGTAAAAAGACACATCTAACAGAATAGATGTGAAAACAGAAACCATAATCAAAATATACTATGTAAAAATATCTATACCCAGTAAAAGACAAAAAAAAAATATCTTCACTGATAAAATAATTTATAGCAGGAAGTCCTGCAGTGATTTCCAAATTTTGGTCAAGTATACCACACATGAAATGTATTTGGTAGCAACATGTGTGAAATTAAATAAGTAATTCTAGATTTTATTTCATTCATTCAGTCAGCCAGTCATCAGATATTCATTATGACATTGTAGTATTTCTTATCCCGAGTAGGCATAAGCTCACAGAGAGAAATACTAATATTGTACTTTATTCTACAATATTTATTTAAGAAGTGAAATGAGTATCTAGAATTAAAACCATAAATTTTAGGAAAATAAAAATGCAACAAACATTAATATAACAGGCTAAAGCATAAGTTAAGAGGGGGCTTGATGCAATCAGATGAAGTATATGGTAATTTACATTCCTCTCCTATGGTTTTCCTTCAAGAGATTTAAATTACATTTAAAATAAACTTCCTAAAGCTTTAAGAAAGACATGAGAAAACTTAAGTGAGTAAAGTCTTTTCACAAATAATTGAAGCTATATAGTTTATTTAAGCATTGACAAGTGATGAGTGTAATTCCTACACTCTTAAAGCTTTATTCTCCTAGATAATTTTTTAAAGAATAGAGTGCACTGATTGTTTCAGATTTGTTGTCTTTCTAAAAGCTGATTCAAAAATTAGCGTGTAAGGTTTCTGATGGCAAGTATACTCATTTTCACTTGTGAATATAAGCAAGATTATAAGCTGTCAAGAATTTTCAGAGTTCCTGTCCATGACAGAATGATGGGTCCATATGCTATATTTAAAACCCAGCTGAATGGATAAAAATAGTATTTAACTTTTATAGTCATTATGAGCTGAAGTAATTTATTGAACCCTTCAATCAGGAAAGAAAACAAAAGAGAGAAAATGGACAGATGACTCATTTATCATGTGTTGTCTACATAGTGCTATTCTGGTAATTGGATGATCTGAAGTTTAAAGGAAATTGCATTAATGCCTTTTAGAGACAAAGTAACCACAGAACATTTTAGAAATGAAAACAGAATGCTGCAAAAGACTGAAGAGTAAAAAATGACAGCATGTAATTAGAAACACAGGCTTTGAGCATGATAATGAAGACTAAGGCATGCTAAAATATATTTATCATAAAAGAGAGAGTAGGTTTTTTTTATACTTAAAAATCTCAATTGAATCCTGCTTCATTAGTAAAACAGTTTGTTTTAGAAAAATCTTAGAAGTAAATACCTAATTCCTTTTTAAAATATTTTAAAGTATTGTGCTTCCAGGATTTTTTCTGTGCTGTAATTTAAATTACTGACTAGAACTTATTTCAAGCGAAATTATTTAGAGATGACTCACCCAACTCCAAATGACAATAGCATATGTGTATTTTTGTTTCTTTTGAAACATTTATCAGTATTTTCAAATAGTATTTGCTCAATTCATTTTATTCCATAAATTTCAGAACAAAAGAACATTTGCTGTTAAGATTCTATTGAACACAAGTAGAAAATACAGAATATAAAAACTTATGAGAAGTCGAAATTTATTTAAAATATATATTGTTTTTATTTTATATTATCTTTAAAGTGAATACTTAAAACACTACCTAATATAAACAGTCATTTGAGATTTTGATTTGAGAAAGGAAGGTGCTTATATGTGGCCCCTGGGCGGGGTAAAGATAGAGTCTGGGGAGTTTAGAGAAAACCTATTACTACAAAGAGACCACCAACTTGCATAGAACATGGTGCTTCAGCATTTTCTCCTTTTTCACACTTATTAATATTTTTTTAATGTCCCAAAAGATTAATGAAGTCTGCAAACCAGGTGCTGAAGAGAGTAAAGGCTCCTGCATCAAAGCACAAGGACCTTGGTTCAATGCCAGTAACACACATCATGGAAGAAGTAAATGAATTTCACAGATTGTCTTCTTGTTTTTCGGACTTTTTTTGTTGGTCAATATTTTATTTTTTATTATGAATAAAGTCATATTTTTTATTCATGTATACTCTTGTTCAAACTCCCTTTCCCCTCCCTCCCCTTCCAGTCACTCTCTCTTCTCCACATCAACCACTTCCTAAATATAGCACCAGTAGCACAGATTGTCTTCTTATCTCCACATGCACTATGCTGCACACACACACACACACACGCACACACACGCACACATGCACACACATACACACTCAATAATAAACAAAAAGTACAAATCTCTATCTAAAATAGGTAAAATTAGAATCTCAGCTAATTGTAAAAGAAAAATAATACTACTCCTCCAGTGCAAATGGATAAGTAATATTGGATTCTACTTTTTTTGAATTGTTATGAACTACCTCCAACTTTACTGCCTCAAGCCTCCTAGCTCCTCCAGGTGGGTGAAGAATAAAACTCAGGACAGTGATATCTTTGCAAACACCAGATACAAACATTAAGAGTAAAAAAAAAAAAAAAATTCAGAGGGAAAGATGAACACAAAGAAAATATAGGTGTAGCAATCTTATTTGTATGTCTACCCTTGATAAGCCATGCTTATCATTCTTATCCTCTATATACTTATTGTTAACTCTTCCACATTTTAAATTCTTTTTACTGTGTTTTTTTTTAATAAATACAAAATAAAGGAAAAAAAAAAAAAAAGAGTATGACCTCACAGTTAACTCTCTTACACATTTAAATATAGTAGAACTTGTAACCTATGACCTCTACAATAAGAATAAATTCTTTTTTTCCTTTTATTATTATTATTATTATTATGAACAAAGAAGTCACACTTTCTAACCTTGTATATCCTTATTCAAGGTCCCTACCCCCTCCCACCACATCAGGTCATTCTTTCTTCTCCACAAATCCCCATCCCATCCCTGGCTGGCTGCAGGCAGTCCCATGGTCGCACTGCCCCAATATTGCTTAGTTCAGTCTCCAATCCTGGCAGATGCAGTTTTCTCTCCCTTCCCTCAAGATTGAATCAGGTGTTCCTCTAGGGGGAGTGGGATCCAAGGTGTCAGTCCAGGGTGTTTCTCATCCCAAGCTGTTCAGTGGTTGTGGTTTGCAGCTTGGGCATGTTTTGCTTTTTTCTTGTTTGTTTGTTTGTTTGTTTAGAGTCCACTAATGAGTGAGTATATCCTAGAGGACTTATCTCTAAGATATATAAAGAACTCAAGTATCTAGAGCCCAAAACCTTGAATAACCCAATCAAAAAATGGGGTTCAGATCTAAAAAGGGAATTCTCAGCAGAAGAATTATGAATGGCTGAAAGGCACCTGAAAAAGTGGTCATCATCTTTAGCCATCAGAGAAATGCAAATCAAAACAACTTTGAGATACCACCTGACACCTGTTAGATTGACTAAGATAAAAGACATAGAGGACAGCCTATGCTGGAGAGGATGCGGAACAAGGGGAACACTCCTCCATTGTTGGTGGGAGTGTAAGCTTGTTCAGCCACTTTGGAATGCAATATGGCAGTTTCTCAGAAAACTGAGACTCAATCTCCCCAAGGACCCAGCAATACCACCCTAAAGATGCACAGTCACACTCCAAAGGAATTAGCTCAACTATATCCACAGCAGCGTTATTTGTAATAGCAAGAACCTGGAAACAACCTAGATGTCCCTCAACTGAAGAATGGATTAACAAACTGTGGTACATCTACACAATGTAGTACTACTCAGCAGTAAGAAAAAATGATATCCTAAAATTTGCAGGCAAATGGATGGATTTGGAGAATACCCTACTGAGTGAGGTATCACAAACTCAGAGAATAAATTCTATTGGCTGATAAACAGAGCTCAGCTAGGGCCTAGAGGATCTGTGATACACATAAAATTTATTGGTGGAGGATGCACAGTACATAGGGCCTATTTCATAAAGATATGTTTTATTTTTTTTCAGAATTAAGTACTAAAAAATGCTCAGGATATTAGGTGAATTCAGGAGGAGGCTGGATACTATTAGAATAGCAAAGAATCATCAGTTTAATTGACCACTTTTCACACTGGCATTCCAGGTGACTGGGTAGCATTCATTTTCTATGTTTAAATGTGTAAAACAAGTAAACTATGAGGTCAGATGTTGGAAGTATGACCCATTGCTTGCAAAGATAACACTGTCCTAAGTTTAATTCTTCACCATCTACTGATTATTTCCCCTTCAGGCTAGGACATTTAAAAAGGCAGTGTTGAAATGTTCCCAATGTTGGTTTTGCACATGAGAACAGACACATATAACCAATGTCACACGAGAGTTTATTCAGGAAAGGTGCTGGGTGGGTACAAGAGAAAAGAAGCAGAGAAAAGAGAAAGAGTTTCTCATGGTGTCTCCTTATAAGAGAATGGTTGAGCACACATTTATATAGTAATGCCTAGGGGTGTGCCTTCCATACACAGTGTGCTCTGCTGGTGCTATGTTTGGTTTACCACATGGCTGCTATCTGCCAGGAATTCTTATATTTCACTTGGTGCCATGTTGGGTTATCAAACTAGCACATTTACAAAGTAGTTGCTAACATGACAGGAATGCTTATACCCAACAATTTAAAATATTTATTATCAAACACAAAAGAAAAATAGAATTCAAGATCACTCAGCCATTTGTTGAAGAAAATAGGCCAGTTTGGTTGACAATCATGGTTTTTCCAATGTAAGGCGAAAGGTCTGAGCCCACTTCCAGATTTGAAGACATACCAAACCACATCAGTACCTGAGCTCAAAAATCTCAACCATTTCTGGGTTTGGTTGAAAATCCTATCGATCACCACTGTAGAAATATCCACCCTAGAAACTTCCTCCCCTGAGAAACCCTATATAAGACTGTGTCCTACTCAGTTTTCTATTGCTTCCTACCCAAGCAGAGACAGCCATACTCTGTATCTCTTCAAATAAATCTTTTGTTTGATACTTGTGTGGTGTGACTTTGTGATTTTCTTTGGCTCCAACTGCCAGGATAACTTTGATTTAAGAGATGTAATATTTATATTAACAAAACCTTGTACCCACAAGTTTCTGGCTTGTCATAGTCCCAAGGTCTGGACCACAAGTCCCAAATAATCACACAAAGTCATATATTAATTACAAGCATTTTGGCATATGGTTCAGGCTTATTTCTTGCTCTTACTCTTAAATTAACCCATGATACTATTTATGTTTAGTCACATGGCTTGGTACTTTTTTATTCATAGCAGCATTCTCGTCTCCCTTCCTCTCTGTCTGGTGGCCAACTCCTTGACTCTGTACTCCTCATTTATCTATGCTTGGATTTCTCACCTGCCTCCAAGCTGCCTTGCCATAAGTCAAACAGGCCCTTTATTAAAAGATGGTAACAAAGTATATTTACAATGTACAGAAAGATATTTCATATCATTCCCCCTTTTTTGTCTAATAAAAAAGGTTTTAATTTTAGCATAGCAAAGTTACATATAACATAACAACTATCAAGCAAGAATTATAGTTACACTATATAGTCTATTTGTATTTAGCAAAATTAAAAAAGAAATATTTTGTCATCTACCTTATCCTTGTGAGTCCAAAGTTTCATATTTAATTTACCTTTTATTTTCATATTTAATTTACCTTTTGTTACTAATGAAAACATAATTATAGCTATCTTATCTTCAACTCCATAAAAGATCACAAAAGATAAGATATTACCTAAGTAAATAGGAAGTGCATTTCAAATAACCTCAGAATTCTAGAAATGACAGAAACATCTGGCAACCTCGACAGAACCAGTTCTTCTTGCAACATTCGGTCATCCATCTTCAGCCTACAGGCCTAGACTCTCTGATAGACTTTTTAGTGAAGCAGGAAATTTGGAGAACTCTTTCATCCATTTTGGCAAGGCTTGTCAGTCACTACTCCTTGTGTACTGTAGAATTTTTGGAAGTTTTCTCTGTAAAACAAAGACCATCTAAACTTGTTCTGGAAAAATTCTAGGTATCATTTTTCTATGGTTTCTGTATGTCCAGTTTATGTAACATATTATTAAGCAGTCGAGGCAACAGCAATTGCCTAGTGGCTATTGTTTTTGCCACACAAAGTAAACTTCCTGTGAAGTTTCTTCAATTTCCATCAATCTCTTGAAGTAGACTGGTGCTACTAGGGACAGACATGTTTTACCATTTAAAATAGTCTAACTGTTAGTATTTCACACATGAAAGAACTCTCCAGCATGCTGCCAAGTGTCATATTAGGTTTATTAAGGTAGGGGAAGGGAAAGAGAGAGAGGGAGATAGGGGGCAGAGGACAGAGTCACTGGAGCAGCCAGGAGACACAGAAGAAATACTGCTCTGAGGAAAGGTACTGAGCCACATGGCTGAAAAAGATGGGTTGTGTTCCTATGAAGAAGTGAGCCTGGAGCCCTAGGTCAATAAGCATAAAAATAATATAAGCCTGTGTGTGATTATTTGAGGCAAAGCAGGCCAAGAGTGAGACTAAACCTTTGGTCCAGGCCCAGAAAGTCTGGTCCAGAACCACTTACTACAGTTGCCTGTCCCTCCTTGGTCAAACTCAGGATCACAATTTAGAGTCTCACCATGGTTTATTAGAATTTCTTATCACTGTTCACAAACTGCTCTGAAAAATATTACTATCAACCTTTATTTCTCCCCTATCTCTCTTTTCAGTATTTAATGCTGTTTTAACTCTGCAGGAACACATATTATGTACATACTGGATTTCTTATATTATAATAACACCTTGGCCCAGAGCACTGCAACCCAGTCATATGTCTGAATGTTTCCAATGCCTCAATCCTCTGAGGCACTGAAATGTGCCTACTCATTGAGTGATCTGGAACTTATACTCCAGATTAGAAGTTTAACCTGGCCAAGAACGCTGGCCAATTTTTATCACAGGGCTCATAGTGGCATGGTATGATGCATGAACGTTTTAGGTCTCACCCCTACTTTTAGGCCTGGGAATAACTGCTGGCATTGCTGTTGGAATAAAGAGACTGAATACTTCCCTAACTATTTTAAGTTTCTCTCAGTTTATCCAAGATCTCCAATGGGTCATTCAGACCATCTTCACCCTCTAAATAGACTTACTAGCTCCCATAGTGTTACAAAATCAGCAATAGTTAGATTTACTAACAGTGGGGAAAAGTTCTATTTGCTTCTTTCTTGGAGAGAAATGTTACTTTTATGTTAACCAATCTAGTATAGTAAAGTATAAGATCTGATAACTCTGAAAGGATGTCCAAAAATGTAGAGAACAGCTCAATGCTATCCAATGGATTATCGACAGTCCAATATGGAATTGGACACTACCTCATTACTCCTTTTCACCTTCTTTTCTTAATCCTATGCATGGCATCCTGACTTATAAAGTTTTGATATACATTTCTTCAACAACAATTTAAAAATATTTCTAGCCAGACCTTTGATCAGCAACTTTTAGGGAATTATGAATCCTGGTCCTGGAACCAGAGAGTTATGATCCCCAGCTATGAATTGATGATGAATGTCAAGTTTATCCTCAAAGACTTCAACATATCCAATAGTCAGGATATAGTCTAATGATATTGCCCTCTTCCTAATATCTAGTTATTTATTAGTAATAAACAAAAGGAGGTGGTAGAGTAAAAGTTATGAGCCCACTTCTGAGATTGTAAATTTTCCAAAATCCACCAACCCCTAAGCTTGAAAACCCACCTATTGCAGAGCTCAAATTCTCACTAATCTCTGAACTTGGTTTGAAATCCCATCAATTCCCAACCTGAAAACTCATCCCCTAGAAACCCTAAATAAGATAGTTTCATGAGGATTCTTCACATTGCCACTCTACTGTGCCAATAGAGTTATACTGTAAATAAAAGGGAAGAGTCCATGATTTGTTGACTGACATTAGCCATAGATATGTTGGAGAACTGAAGAAGTCAATTAGAGATGGACAAGAGGAGATAAAAAGTTTAGGAAAATTTTATGGGCTTTTGGATAGAGAAAACATGAAGAGTAGAGTCAGCTAATCCTCCCTCTCCTTTTCCTTGGATTTATTAAGTTTTAACTCAGTTTCTGACTCCTGAGTTTTATTAATACTAGAACAATTAACATAAATGCATTATTTGTTATTCAATGCACCAATTCCCTACCACTGTGTTTTCTGTTTGTCCCACCAAGGGTTTTTCCTGCTGTGGTTTCCCTATAACAGCTTTGCATTACTGTAAAATTATGTTCTGGTACATTGTAATTATTTGTCTCTCCTACTGGTTTAATAAAATGTCAATTGGCCAGAAAGTAGACAGGAAGTGTGAGTGGGGCTACTAGACTAAGAAAACTCTTGGAAATAAAAGAATCAGGCAGAGATGCCCGCAGACAGAGAAAAGAAGTTAAAATGTTGCTCTGAGAAAAGGTATTAAGCCACATAGCTAAACAGATTAATGAAAATGGTTTGGGTTAAGATGAGAGAGCTAGCTAGCAAAATATCTGAGCTATTGGCCAATCAACAAGAAATTAATGTAAGCTTCTGTGTGATTATTTGAAGCTAAGTAACAGCAGGGCTGCAAGTAGGTCTGAACCTCAGGGTTAGTTTGGAAGGCCAGGCCAGAAACTTCATATTGCAGTCCATTCCAACACCTAAGCATGTAATCATAACTTCTGTTGGTTTTGCAGCCACCCAAGTTAGCTACTCATCACTGGCTGTCATTCAGTCATTCAAGTGGCCAGATGCTCACATATGCAGTGCCCTAGCCACAAGGGCTTCTCCTGCCTGTTTTCTCTTGCATCTTTTTTTCAGTCCTTTTCCTCCCCTTTCCACATAACACTGACAAACAACCTAGGCAAGCTTCCTGGAATGACTGCCACTTTTATCTCAGAATTGTCCTGCATGTATTCACACAATCACAGTGGCCAAGTATAGCTAGTCAAGCTACCGGGCAACACTGTCACAGCTGTCAATCTCACACAGATTCACCTTCACTGTCATCATCATCAAATCTGATGAGACACCTGGGAATTCCTGAAGAAGAAATGAGGTTTAAAAAATTATATATCTTTCCCATGATAACATAAAAAAAAATGACAGCCTATGCTGAAGCAAATGTGGAGTAAGGGAAACACTTCTCCATTGCCGGTAGAAATGTGAACTTGTGAAGCCATATGGAAAATCAATATGGAAGTTTCTCATAAAACTGGGAATAAATCTATCTCATAACCCAGAAATATCACTGTGGGGCATATACCCAAAGGATATACATTAACACCACAAGAATATTTGCTCAACTATATTTATAGCAGCATTATTTGCAATAGCTAGAACCTGGAAACAACCTATATGCCCTCCAATAAAGACTAGATTTTAAATATGTGGTACATTTACCCAATGAAGTACTTCTCAGCAATAAAACATGACACCCTGAAATTTGTAGGCAAATGGATGGAACTAAAAAAAAAATCCTAAGTGAGGTAACACAGACCTAGAAAGACAAACATGGCACATACTTACTCATTAGTAGATTTTAGATGTAAAGCAAATAATAGCCAGACAACAATCCACAACCCTTGAGCAGCTAAGGTAACAAGGAGAAACCTAAGAAACAAATTCATAGATCACCCTAGAAAAAGAAATATATAAGATCTCCTGAGTAAAGTAGGAAAATAGGGGTCAAGATATAAGGGGAGATGGGAAGAGAACATGAGAAAACAAGATGGTTGAGTTGGGAGAAGGACAGAGAGAGAGAACAACAAAATAAATGTCTTGAGAGGGAGAGCAATTTTGGGATTATAAAGAACCCTGGTGTTAGGAAAATACCAAAGGAACCCACAAACACAAGCCTATCTAAGACTCCAAGCATTAGTGGAAGGCATGCCTAAATTGTCTTCCTGTAATCAAATAAAAGACCACCCTAACTGTCATTATAGAGCCTTCATCTAGTAACTGTCAGTAGCAGATGCAGAGATCCACAGCTAAACACAGAAAGATTATATGATCAAAGGGGTAAAGATCATAATGAGAAAACCCACAGAGACAGCTGACTCAAACTATTGGGAGCTCACTGACTCTTGGGGACTTAAAAAAGACAAAACTAGGCCCTCTGAATGTGGATGACAGTCATATGGTATGGGAAGATTGTGGGGCCTCTGGTAGTGAGAACATAATTTATTCCTAGTTTATGAATGGAATTTTTTGGAGCTCATTCCCTATAGAGGAATACCTTACTCAGTCTTGATATTGGAGCAAGGGGCTTGGTCCTGAATCAACTTGATATGGAAGACTGTAATAACTCATCCTGAGAGACCACACCCTCTCTGAGGAGAGGATGGGAGGCTGTGGTGGGGAAAAGCTAGAGGAAACTGAGAAGAAAGAAGAGAGAAGAAATAGTGATTGTTGTATAAATGAAAATTTTAAATAAAAAGTTAAAAGAATGATGATAATTAAGATGTAGGAAGTTAGCTCTCTGTATGCTTCAGCAATGTGTGGTTTTAAAATGGAAAATTAAATAAAGGGATAATCACATAGTTGGGGCTGACATGTCAATTATTATGTGTTTGGAAATGTTTTAAAAATGGTTTAATATCTGTTCCTAATGTGAAAAATTGACTGCTGAGATATAATCTTTAGAAAAACCAACTAGTAAAACTAAAAAAAATACACTCAGACAGAAAAACATAGAGCACAATTTATTCCATCCATGCATCATGAAACTAAAGATCAACCTAAGGTTATTAAAAAAAATTTAGTTTGTCTAGTTACCATACAAGAGTCATTACCAGATGACAGACACCCCCAGAACAAAGCAGAAATTAACTGATATCCTGTAGAATTGTAGGATTTGAAGAGAGTTAAAGAAAGAAACCACTTCATATGATATGAATTCACATATGGATAGAATTATTACCCCAAGACTGGAAAGATTTAACTACAGCAAATTGAAAGCTGATCCTGAGTTACAATGGAAATTGTGATAGAAAGAGGAAGATATATTCATAGAACAATAAAATTGTGCTAGAGCTACTGATATTTTCCAAGATCAGACTCTTGTTGAAGGCAAGTATGATGATTTGCAAAGACAGTTTCAATTTGATGATCATACCTTTGCCCCTACAACCCCATGGCAGCTTGGGACAAGATTGACAAATCAGAAAATAGGTCTGAGCCATTTACTATAATTATACAAGACCTAAAAGAAGGCTTTACTGATTTTTTTTTTTTTTTTGCAAAGATTGACCTTAGCTTTTTAAATAGAGTATTATCAGATCTGGAATATAGACAAATATTAATTGAATCTTTGACTTTAGAAAAAACCTAATTTAGAATATAAAATGAGACTGAGGCCTTTGAAATTCAGACCCCATCCAGAGATGAGCAGATTCTGACTCCTGGACCACCCATCCAGAGAGTTCCTCACCAGAACCGGGGTCAATCCCTAGGGTCTGATTTCAGACTCTCTGTAGCAGACAGGAGCTAGGGTTTGGTTGTGAGGGGCTCCACCAGCAACTCCTAAAAAAAGAGACTTGCATGGCTGGGTCACACCCCCAGAGCAAACTGCATCATCAGAGAAGGACAGAGGCTTTGAAATCCAGATTCCTGTCCAGAGCAAAGCAAGAGATCGAGCAGACCCCTTGCTCAGAAGAGACAAGAGATAAACAAGCCTTCTTGCCGCAACTGACTAGGAGCTGAGTAATCTTGAACCACTGGAGCCATGGGCAGATTCTAGAGAAAAAATACATATAACAACATAAAGAACAACAAGGCAACACCAAAAGAAACTAGTGGTTCTACAACTACAAGATCTGAACAGAGCATGAAGAGGAAACAGAAGAAAACAACACCAAAAACAACTTTATGAAGATTATTGAAGCCTTCAAAGAAGATATAAAAAATTCCCTTAAAGTAGAAGAAAATACAAACAAAAAATTGGAAGAGATAAACAAATCCTTGAAAGAAAACCAAGAAAAGGTAAACCAAAAAAATGAAAGAAACATTCCAGGAATTAAAAGCTGAAATAGAAGTAATAAAAAGGCAGAAAATGAGGCAAAGATGGAAAAAGAAAAACTGAAGAGAAGAGCTGAAACTACAGATACAAGCATACCCAACAAAATCCAAGAGATGAAGAGAGAATCTCAGAGTGGAAAACTCAGTAGCGGAATTAGATACATCAGTCAAAGAAAATACTAAAACAAAAAAGCCATAACACAAAATGTTCAGGAAATCTGGGACACCATGAAAAGACCTAACCTGAGATTAATAGGAATAGAAGGAGAAGAATACCAGCTCAAAGACACAGATAATGTATTCAATAAAATATTAGAAGACAACTTTCCTAAATTAAAGAATGGGGGCTGGAGAGATGGCTCAGAGGTTAAGAGCACTGACTGTTCTTCCTAAATTAAAGAATGAAATGCCTATAAAGATTCAAGAAGCTTACAGAACAGCAAATAGACATGACCCTCCAAAAAATTCTGCTTGCCGCATAATAATCAAGCCACACAACATACAGAACAAAGAAAAAAAATTAAGAGCTGCAAAAGAAAAAGGTCAACTTACTAATAAAGGCAGACCCATCAGAATAACTCCTGACTATTCAATGGAAACAATGAAAGCAAGAAGGGCTTGGTCAGAAGTTATACAGACACTCAAAGAGCATGGCTGCCAGCCTAGACTACTATATATGCCCAGAAAAATTATCAATCGCCAAAGATGGAATAAACAAGATATTTCATGACAAAGTCAGGTTGAAACAATACCTGTCTACCAATCCGGTCCTCCAGAAAGCATTAGAGGGAAAACTTCAACCTAGGGATCCAAGATACACCAATGAAACCACAAACAGTCCTCTGATATGTTTTAATAGTCTGAGAATCCTTATAAGTAGGCACTGTTAAGGAACGTTTTTTCTCTTTCCTATTCTTGTAAAGGTATAATTTTAAAAATCAGGCTTTTAAAATCAATCATTATAATATATTATACATTGGATAATAGAAAATTCCATGCTGTTAGGGATCACTGACTAACTTACCATATTTATAGATCTTTTGCTATCTTATTTATAAATCTTTTTATAGATCTATTACAATTCTCCATATTGCAGCTTTCTTTTTAATGTTTTATAAGGTCAAAATCCATTGTTTTATGCAGACAGCTTTATCAGTTGACTACCTTAAAGATATGACCATTAGTAACTTTGAAATATCAACAGCAGTTGTGCCCTGCTTATGTACAACCTAAACAGTTAGTGAATATTCTTGATAATACCTTTAAAGATTTTTCTCCCAGAATTATACTTTGGTTTATGGTTTTTTCTTATATTTAGTTCTATAATTTGCTCTGACACATCATATCCCCATAAATTCATTTCTATGTTAGCTACATATGGCTTTAATTTTCTTACCTGCCCTTCTGAGCCTATATACTGAATTCAACCTGTGCTTTGGTTTACCTGAGATAAGTTTCCAACCCTTTGAAAAGACAATCTGGTTTCCAAAATTTTGGTGAAATTATTATTACATCTGCACTGTGTCAACCAAACATTCAATTATAATTACAATTCATATGTTTAGTTTTGGTTTTGATCATTTACAGAAGTTTGACAAAATACTTGCTTTATAGTCTCTCTTGAAAATTTTGTTTTCTCTACTAAAGCTATTTTATCATCTATTTTTAACAACAGACGATAAGTGTTTTAATTGAGGAGTTTTCTTAATGCTGAAATGGAATAATTTGTCCAAATTATGTATTGGGGTCTTCAGTTAGACCCCTAAGCAATTCTCTATGACAAAAGGCTACTTTTTATATCACTTGTTGATCTGCATTTATTAGTACAATGTGAGCCTTTGCCACACCTTCTGCATCACCCAGAAGCCTAGAGCATTCTGTTCAAATTGTCTCTAGAAAATATATTATTTCCAGAAACACCTCGCCTACAGTCCTTTCAGATAACCAAGTTTACCACAATTAAAACATATAACCTTCTAATTTATTTTTTAAAAATTAGAAATATATTTTTTCTATCAAATTATTATCATAAGTGTGAGATACAATATCAGCTATATTTCAGATTTATTCATCTATGGGTGCTAGATTTTGCAATACTCAATTAAAGACCTAATCATTTTATATTCTTTTTTATATTACATTGTTTTTTGTTTTTTCATTCATTTTTTGATTATGAATAAAGTCATATTTTTCATTCATGTATATCCTTGTTCAATCTCCCTTCCTCCTCTAACACCTTCCAGTCACTCCCCATTCTCCACATTTCTTTATTTCCTCCCCAGCAAGGGCAGGAGATCCCAAGGTCCCAAGGTTCAGCATCCGCTCCTGGCAGATCCACTTTTCTCACCCCAACATCGAGACTCGGTCAGTTGGTCCTCTGGAAGGAGTGGAATCCAAAGTGCCAGTCCAAGGTATTTCAGATCCCAAGCTGTTCAGTGGTTGTGGTTTGCAGCTTGGACATGGTTTGCTCTTTTGTTTAAAGTCCACTAATGAGTGACTACATCCTCTGCTTATCTTTCTGGGTTTGTGATACCTCGTTCTGGAGGATAGTTCCAAATTCACCCATTTGCCTGCAAATTTTAGGTGATCATTTTTTCTTACTGCTGAGTAGTACTCCATTGTGTAGATGTACCAGTTTGTTGATCCTTTCTTTAGTTGATGGGCATCTATGTTGTTTCCCAGTTCTTGCTATTAGAAATAATGCTGCTATGAACATAGTTGAGCTAATGTTTTGGAGAGCAAATATGCATCTTTAGGATATATGCTCAGTAGTGATATTTCTGGATCCTTGGGGAGATGGATTCCCAGTATTCTGAGAAACTACCATATTGCATTCCAGAATGACTGACCAGTTTATACTCCCATCAGCAATGGAGGAGTATTCCCCTCACTCCATATCCTCTCCAGCATAGGCTGTTTTCTGTGTTTTTGATCTTAGCCATTCTGACAGGTATAAGGTGGTATCTCAAAGTTGTTTTGATTTGCATTTCTCTGATAGCTAAAGATGTTGAGCAGTTTTTCAAGTGCATTTCAGCCATTTGTAAATCTGCTGAGAATTCCCATTTTAGTTCTGAACTCTATTTATTAATTGGGTTATTAAGGGTTTTGGGCTCTATTTTCTTGAGTTTTCTATATATTTTAGAGATCAATCCTCAGTCATTTGTAGGGTTGGTAAAAACCTTTTCCCATTCTGTAGGCTGTCATTTTGTCTTATTCACTGTGTGCTTGGCCTTACAGAAGCTACCCTAAAGATTCACATTCATACCACAAAAGCAGCAGGTCAACTATGTTCATAGCAGCATTATTTGTAATAGAAAGAGCCTGGAAACAACCTAGATGCCTCTGAACTGAGGAATGGATTAACAAGCTGTGGTACATCTACACAATACAGTACTACTCAGCAGTAAGAAAAAATGATATTCTAAAATTTGTAGGCAAATGGATAAATATGAAGAATATCCTCCTGAGCAAGGTATCACAATTCCAGAAAGAGAAGCAGGGGATACACTCACTCATCAGTGGACTTTAAAAAAATAAAAGAAAAAGAAAGAGATATCATTGTACACAAGGACTCAAAGGATAAAGCATAGCTAAATGACACAATACCTCACTTCTGACTGATGGCCTCTGGCAGGGGTGTGGGTGAGGAAAGACTTGTTTTCTTTAAGGGTCTGGCCACAGAAAATTTAATTATGCTCCAGTAAGTAAATTAACAGCATGAATGAGCTGTTTTTGTAAACTGGGAGATCATAAGAGTGGGCATGAATCTGAGAGGTCTGAAAACTTAATTTGCTGGGGTGCATGATGTAAAATCACCAAGTAATATATATGGCATTTATCTAATTATTAAAAAATTCACTCAAAAATATATTTTGAAATAATAATCTAAGACAAACATTAAAGCAGTAGGTAAACTTTGGGAAGATAAGCACATAACATATGTTCAATATAAGATACATTATCTCAACATTGGAAAATTCAGAGGTGCCAAGAACACATTGCAAAGCTGGGAATCATAGAAAACACTTTATTATACACTGAAAATAAGAAACAATCATTTCCATGGCATATATTTTTCATTTGTCTAAGTGACAAACTAAAAGTATTTTCTATTTTTTTTAATAGAAAAAAATTTAATTAGGGGCTGTCTTATAGTTTCAGAGGGTTAGTCCATTATCATCATGGTGGGGAATTTAATGGCAGACAAGCAGGCAAGGTGCTAGAGAAATAGTTGAGATCTATATCCTGATTTACACACATCAGGCAGAGCCTAAGGCTGAGACATGTACAGGCTTTCGAAACCTCAGAGCTGATCATCAAAGACAAACCTCCTCCAGCAGGCCCTGGGGCTTCTAATCCTGCACACACTGTCCCACTCCCTGAGTCTGTATTGTCATTCTCATTCAAACCAGCATCAGGTAATTCCAGAGCCCCAGAGGTAGACATGGGAAGATCAAGAATTCAAGTTAGCTAGGAAGGGGTGGTACACACCTTTAATCCTGCACTTGGAAGGAAGAAACAGGCAGATCTCTACATTTGAGACCAGCCTGGTCTACAGAGTGAGTTCCAGGATAGGAGGGCTACACAGAGAAACTTTGTTGTGGTGGGGGGAGGGGCTTTCAAGGTCACTCAGGAGAAGATGGATCTCTGAGTATAAAACCACTCTTTGGTCTGGAGAGGTTGCCCAGTGATTAAGAGCACTGACTGTTCTCCCAGAGGTCCAGGGTTCAATTTTCAGCACCCATGTGGCAGCTCATAACTGTTGTAACTTCAAGATATGCACCCTCACAAATGAAACACCAATGCACATAAAATAAAAATAAATAAATTATTTTAAAAATGCCAGTCTGGCTTGCATAGTAACTTCCAGGGCAGTCAGGACTAAGTAGAGAGACCTCGTCTGTCATCTAGTCTACATAGAAACCTTTATTAAAAAAAAAAAATACCACAAAAATTGTGTTGAGTATTATTCTTTCAAGTTCTGTAAAAAATTGTGTTGGGATTTTGATGGGGCCTTCTAAGTGTTTCAAGTACACATGAAGCCACTAGACCTATATTCTAGCCTCTACTTCAGCAATCAAGGTCCCACTGGTTGTCCTGGAACTTGCTCTGTAGATCAGGCTAGCCTTGAATGCATAGAGATCTACCTGCTTGTGCCTCCCAAGTGCTGGGATTAAAGGTGTATGCCACTACAGCCTAGCAGAATGAGCTTTTTTACATTCCCCATTATTTGTCCTCTCACCATCTACAGCATACATAGTATTGTGTCTCCTCTTAAGACACTTCCACCCTCTTACCAGAGGAGCAGTCAGCGTTCTTTCACATTTGGCATGAGTACCCATTGTGTTTCCTCACTCATAAGTTCTGGTCCCCAAGTATCAGTTCTGCTGGGGAAGCCTTTGAATTGTGGTTAGTTTTAGCTTCTGATTTTTCCTTTAAAAGAAACAAATGAGGGCTGGAGAAATGACTCAACAGTTGAGAGTACTTGCTCTTCTTACAGAAGTCCCTGGTTTGGTTCCCAGCACTCACCTGCTGGCTCGCAATTACCTATAACTTTAGTTCTAAGGGATCAATGTCTTCTGACCACTGGCAGCAATCATGAATGTAGTGAACAGACAGAAATTCAGTCAAAATATACATACACATTAAGTAACATAAATAAATATTGCTTTCTTAATGTTATTTTTCTTCCAGATACAGAGCCATCCTATGAAAAAAAAAAAAAAACAATTCAGCTGTTAGAAGAAGCACTTACAGACTGAGCTTTTACAAAAGAAATCCAAGTGAAAAAAGTATATCTTGTCATCCTGACAGGATGGGTGAAGGTGAGTGTGAACAACCACAGGGCCCTGAAGAGGAACATGTCAATGATGTAAAAGTACTAGGAAAACACCCACTGGGAGAGAAAGCACAACTACCCCTAATGTAAGGCCTGAAAGAGAGATGCCTTCTGCTGGCAGGAATGTCAAGCCTTTAGTCGCTTAGTATCAGCTTAATCAGCATCAGAAAATTCACACTGGTGAAAAGCGCTAAGAGTGTAGAAACTGTAAGAGTGAAAAGTTTTTTACTGGTGTAATCAGTGAAACACCAGAAAATGAACACCAGGGAGGAGACATATGAATATAACAACTGCAGAAAGGCTGTTCACTGGGGTTCAATCAGGGTTAAGGAGCAGCTAGTGAATTTCTCACAGAGCGCAAATAGGTGATTCCGGTGATGCTAGCTGATGCGGTTACATTAAGACTAAATAAAAGCTTTGTTGTAGCGGGAAATTAGGAACTGTATATGTGAACGATCACGTCATAGGACTAGAGACGAGTGGGGCGTGGTTAACTGAAAAGGATTTTGGAAGTAGACCTTCGAGGGAGGGGACCAGGACAGGAAGTTGTCATTTTTTTATGAGAGTTCCCCGACCGAGTGCGCAGTTCGTTCTAATCTTACAAAGAGATTATTTAATTTGGCAAATAATGGCCTGAGAGACAAAAGACTACACTTGCGCCCACTGCTGTCAACGTGCTCACTGTCCAAAATAGACCTACAAAATAAAAAATAGAGACTGCCAAAGCCTGCCTAGACAAGATAAGATGGTCCTACCAAAAAATACCCTGCTTCTATAAAAACTTGTCAGATATCCTAGGCCAATAGCCACAAAAATAGATGCTCCCGCTATACAAAAAAATAGTAGATGACTGTCCAGGTAGTTAACTGACGTTGTCTTCTCCTAAATTCTAAAAGTTACTTCATGATTCCAACTTTAAATATATATTTTCCTTCTCAGGTCTTGATGGTGTTAAAAATTAAATAGTTGAGGTTTTTATTACTTCACATTTCAACAAGGACACTCAAGTGTTAAAACTCTATTGTTTAAGATAAACAGCCTTAAAACAATCCCTATACATTTTCTCATATCAACATTTTAAATATTAAATTATACTTTATAGTTGTTGTTTGTTAACAATAGTTTGACCTCACTTATGTTAGTACCTTTCTCTTTCCCAGACACTGTCTTATGATAATCCCTATAATATATAGTTTTATACCTAGTTTAAAACCTTCCTATTTAGACAAAACGGGGAGATGTAGCAGGAAATCAGGAACTGTATATGTGAACGATCACGTCATAGGACTAGAGATGAGCGGGGCGTGGTTAACTGAAAAGGATTCCGGAAGTAGACCTTCGAGGGAGGGGACCAGGACAGGAAGTCGTCATTCTCTCACGAGAGTTCCCCGACCGAGTGCGCAGTTCGCTCCAGCTGCCCGGGAGTTCGGACATACGGTGTGGAGATGAAGAATCTTCCTTAGAAAGGCTCCTACGGGGGGCTGGAGAGATGGCTCAGCGGTTAAGAGCACTGTCTGCTCTTCCAGAGGACCCGGGTTCGATTCCCAGCACCCACATGGCAGCTAACAACTGTCTGTAGTTCCAGTTCCAGGCAAACACCGAGGCAAATAAATAAATAAATAAAGTTTAAAAAAAAAAAAAAAAAAGAAAGGCTCCGGCATGCTGCAACCTCATCCTGTCATCTTCTCCTAAAACCGGTAAGCTATTTTCACCAAATAAACCCTGTTTAAAACATATCTCAAGACGAGTTTTTACCACAATACTTTGTAACAAGTGTTACATGAGCAGGCTTGCTCCCTAGAATGAACCTGACGTATAATAAAAGGTGGAATGGTATAGATAGGCTTCTACTAAAAACGTATAATAAAAGGTGGAATGGTATAGATAGGCTTCTACTAATTTACACAGCCAACTTATCCGGTAAAAGCACCAATATGGAAAGGATATGATCATTAAGAAAGTTACTTTTTTAAAAATTTATTTATTTATTTTCAAAGAAGTCACACTTTCTATCCTTGTATATCCTTATTCAAGGTCCCTTCCCCCTCCCGCCACATAAGGTCTTTCTTTCTTCTCCACAACTCCCCATCCCCTCCCTGGGCAGGCAGCAGATAGTCCCATGGTCCCTCTGTCCCAATATTGCTTAGTTCAGTCTCCTTTCCTGGCAAATCCAGCTTTCTCCCCCCCCCCCCACTTCAAGAGGGAGTCAGGTGTTCCGCTAAGGGGAGTGGGATACAAGGAGTCAGTCCAGGGTGTTTCTGATCCCAAGCTGTTCAGTGGTTGTGGTTTGCAGCGGGCATGCTTTGCTTTTTTCTTGTTTGCTTGTTTGTTTAGAGACCACTAATGAGTGAGTACATCCCCTGCTTATATTTTTGAGATTGTGATACCTCGCTCAGGAGGATATTCTCCAAATCCATCCATTTGCCTGCAAATTTTAGGATATCATTTTTTCTTACTGCTGAGTAGTACTCCATTGTGTAGATGTGCCATAGTTTGTTAATCTGTTCTTCAGTTGAGGGACATCTAGGTTGTTTCCGAATTCTTGTTATTACAAATAATGCTGCTATGAACATAGTTGACCTAATACCTTTGGAGTATGACTGTGCATCTTTAGGGTATACACCGAGAAGTGGTATTGCTGGATCCTTGGGGAGATTGATTCTCAGTTTTCTGAGAAACCACCATATTGCATTCCAAAGTGGCTGAACAAGCTTACACTCCCACCAACAATGGAGGAGTGTTTGTTCCCCTTGCTCTGCATCCTATCCAGCATAGGCTGTCCTCTGTGTCTTTTATCTTAGCAAATCTAACAGGTGTCAGGTGGTATCCCAAAGTTGTTTTGATTTGCATTTCTCTGATGGCTAAAGATGATGAGCACTTTTTCAGGTGCCTTTCAGCCATTCGTAATTCTTCTGCTGAGAATTCCCTTTTTAGATCTAACCCCATTTTTTGATTGGGTTATTCATGGTTTTGGGCTCTAGATACTTGAGTTCTTTATATATCTTAGAGATCAGTCCTCTATCACTTGTAGGGTTGGTAAAAATCTTTTCCCATTCTGTAGGCTGTCGTTTTGTCCTATTGACAATGTCCTTGGCTTTACAGAAGCTTCTCAGCTTCAGGAGATCCCACTTACTGATTGTTGGTCTTAGTGTCTGTGCCACTGGTGTTATATTTAGGAAGTGGATACCTGCGCCAATTCATATAAGTGTATTTCCTACTTTCTTTTCTATCAAGTTCAAAGTGGCTGGGTTTATGTTGAGGTCTCTGATCCACTTGGATTTGAGTTTTGTGCAGGGTGACAGACTTAGATCTATTTGCATTTTTCTACACACTTCCATCCAGCTATGCCAACACCATTTGTTAAATATACTATCCTTTTTCCATTGAAAATTTCGGGCCTCTTTATCAATGATCAGGTGTTCATAGGTTTTTGGGTTAATGTCTGGATCCTCAATTCTATTTCATTGATCCACAAGTCTGTTTTTATGCCAGTACCAGGCTGTTTTTATTACTGTAGCTCTATAGTATAACTTGAAGTCAGGGATGGTGATACCTCCTGAGGTTCTTTTGTTGAGTAAAATTGTTTTGGCAATCCTGGCTTTCCTGTTATTCCAAATGAAATTGAGTATTGTTCTTTCAAGGTCCAAAAAAATATTGTGTTGGGATTTTGATGGGCAATGCATTGAATCTGTAGATTGCCTTTGGTAGAAATGCCATTTCTACTATGTTGATCCTACCAATCCAGGAACATGGGAGAGCTTTCCATTTTCTGATATCCTCTTCATTTTCTTTCTTCAGTGATTTAAAATATTTGTCAAATAGGTCTGTTATTTCTTTGGTTATAGTTACTCCAAGGTATTTAATACTATTTGCAGCTATTATGAAGGGTAATGTTTTCCTTATTTCTTTTTCAGCTCTTCTATCTTTAGTGTATAGAAGGACTACTGATTTCTTTGTGTTAACCTTGTATCCTGCTACACTGCTGAAGGGGTTTATCAGCCGTAGCAGTTCCTTGGAAGAATTTTGTGGGTCACTTATGTATACAACCATATCATCTGCAAATAGAGATAGCTTCACTTCTTGTTTTCCAATTTGTATCCCCTTAATATCTTTTTGTTCCCTTATTGCTTTAGCTAAAACTTCGAGAACTATATTGAATAGATAAGGGGAGAGAGGACATCCTTGTCTACTTCCTGATTTTAGTGGGATTGCTTTGAGATTTTCTCCATTAAGTTTGATACTGGCTGTCTGCTTCTTGTAAATCACCATTATTATATTTACATATTCTCCCTGTATTCCTGATCTCTCCAGGGCTTTAATCATAAAGGAGTGTTGGATTTTGTCAAAGGCTTTATCAGCATCTAAGGATATGATCATGTGGTTTTGTTCCTTTAGTTTGTTTATATGATGGATAACGTTTACAGTTTTCATATGTTAAACCAGCCCTGCATTTCTGGGATGAAGTCTACTTGGTCATGGTGGATATTTTTTATATATTGTTGTATACAGTTTGCCATAATTTTTTTGAGAATTTTCGCATCAATATTCATGAAGGAAAATGGTCTGTAATTCTCCTTCTTTCTTTTGTTTTTGAGTGGCTTGTGTATTAGGGTAAGTGTGGCCTCATAAAAGGAATTTGGCAATATTCCTTCAGTTTCTACTGTGTGAAATAGTTTAAGGAGTAACAGTAGCAATTCTTCTTTGAATGTCTGGTAGAATTTGGCACTGAAACCATCTGGACCAGGGCTTTTATTTTTGGGGAGGCTTTTAATGACAGCTTGAGGGGTATAGGCCTGTTTAGGTAATTAATCTGATCTTCATTTAATTTTGGTAGATGATACCTGTCCAGAAAGCTGTCCATTTCTTCTAGGTTTTCCATTTTTGTGGAATACAGATTTTCAAAATATGATCTAATAATTCTGTGGATTTCCTGGGGTTCTGTTGTTATGTCCCCCTTTTCATTTCTGGTTTTGTTGATTTGAACACTCTCTCTCTCTGTTTTTTGATTAGTTTGGCTAAGGGCTTCTCTATCTTGTTTATTTTCTCAAAGAACCAACTCTTAGATTCATTGATTCTTTGTATTATTCTTTTTGTTTCAATTTTATTGATTTCAGCTCTACATTTGATTATTTCCTGCCATCTACGCCTTCTAGGTGAGTTTGCTTCTAATTGTTCTAAGGCTTTCAGCTGAGCTGTTAGGTCTCTAGTGTGGAATTTCTCTAGGTTTTTTATGTAGGCATCTAGCACTATGAATTTTCCTCTTAAGACTGCTTTAGTTGTGTCCCACAAGTTTGGATATGTTGTGGATTCATTTTCATTAAATTCTAGGAAGACTTTGATTTCTTTCTCAATTTCTTCCTTGACCCATAGATGGTTCAGCTGAGTGATGTTTAGTTTCCATGAGTTGGTATGCTTTCTTTGATTTTTCATGTTGTTTAACTCTAACTTTAGGCCCTGGTGGTCAGATATGTTACAGGAATTATTTACAATTTTTGTATCTGTTGATATTGGCTTTATGACCAATTATGTGGTCAATTTTGGAGAAAGTTCCATGAGGAGCTGAGAAATATATATATTCCTTTTCATTTGGGGGGAATCTTCTGTAGATATCAATTAAATCCATTTGCATCATAATCTCTTTTGGACCCCTTATTTTTCTGTTGAGTTGACCTATCCAGGGTTGAAAGTGGAGTATTGAAGTGTCCCACTATTAGGGTGTAAGAATTGATGTGGGATTCAAGCTTTAGTAGTGTTTCTTTTACATAAGTAGGTGCCCTTATATTAGGGGCATTATTCAGGATTGAAATCTCCTCTTGACCAATTTTTCCTGTGATGAATAAGTAATGACTATCTTGGTCCATTTTAATTGCTTCTAGCTTAAAGTCTACTTTGTTAAATATTAGGATGGCAACCTCCGCTTGTTTCTTAGGACCATTTGACTGGAAAATCTTTTCCCAACCCTTTACTCTCAGCCTGTGTCTGTCTTTGTGGTTGAGGTGTGTTTCCTGTAGGCAAGAGAAGGATGGCTTTTGTTGTTGTATCCATCTTGTTAGTGTGTGATGTTTTATAAGAGAGTTGAGTCCATTTATATTAAGGGAAATTAGTGAGCATTGATTCATATTTCCTGCCATTTTTGGTGGTAACTTGTTTGTATTTCCTTTCTCTGGAGTATTCTTCTGTGGAATTATTGATTGTTTGTAGCTTCATGGGTGTATCTGGGGTCCTTAGGTTGTAGTTTTCCCTCTAATACTCTCTGTAGGGCTGGATTGGTAGATAGATATTGTTTCAGTCTGACTTTGTCATGAAATATCTTGTATACTCCATCTATGGTGATTAATAATTTTTCAGGGTATAGTATTCTAGTTTGGTAGCCATGTACTTTTAGTGTCTGTATAACTTCTGACCAAGTCCTTCTAGCTTTCATCGTTTCCATTGAATAGTCAGGTGTTATTCTAATGGGTCTGCCTTTATATGTGAGTTGGCCCTTTTCTTTTGCAGCTCTTAAAATTTTTTCTTTGTTCTGCATGTTTTGTGGCTTGATTATAATATGACGCACTGGCTTTTTGGGGGGTCATATTTATTTGGTGTTCTGTAAGCTTCTTGTATCTTTATAGGCATTTCCTTCTTCAGGTTATGGAAGTTGTCTTCTATGATTTTATTGAATACATTATCTGTGTCTTTGAGCTGGTATTCTTGTCCTTCTTCTATTCCTATTATTCTCAAATTAGGTCTTTTCATGGTGTCCCAGATTTCCTGAACATTTTGAGTTATGGCTTTTTTAGTTTTACTATTTTCTTTGACTGATATATCTATTTGAGCTACTGAGTCTTCCACTTCAGAGATTCTGTCTTCCATCTCTTGAACTCTGTTTGTTATGCTTGTATCTGTGGTTCCA